>BSSO01006609.1:0-11775 GCA_030267885.1 Mesembryanthemum crystallinum
AATAATAGAAAGAGTGTTAGTGATTGGAGAGAGAGTGTGTGATTGGAGAGAGAGTGTATTTTTTTATTGTATTTGTGAGTTAGTGGAGGAGTATAATAGAAAAGTTATGGGATTTTATGGGTTTTGAAAGCTAATTTTGGGAAAAAAATATGATCTTTTTGAAAGCTAATTATGAGACGGAGGGAGTATAACATTAATTGCTTATTTTTTTTGATGTACCCTTATTGTTTATTACTAATTTCACTTTATAATGTACCTATTTTCAATTTATACAAGGGTAACGGAGTAAAATTATGTTTAACTACCTCTATAATTAATAGTCTCCTTAATATGTGCACATTAACTTTAAATGTCACTTATTTTGAGTCGAATGGAGTATATACCTTAGAAAAAAAATTCAATGGTTTTCAACAACTACATGGAGTTTTAAACCATTATAATTACAAAATCATTGAAAATTATAAAAGTTGCAGTCTACATTAATGAAATAAAAGTTTCGACTTATTATCTTGAAAAAACAAGCTTTTTAAGGGTAGTTGTAAATTGCCAGTTTTCGGCTTTGAAATATTTTTAGCTATTTATACGAATTTAATCAAAAAATATCAATTTATGGCTTTGTAATTGTCCACGTAATTTTTCAAAATGGAAAAAAAAGGAAAAAAAACTCCAAAAAGTCACCTCGAACCGGGTCAAGGTACACATTGCAAGATGGATAGTATACACAGGTTAGATTATAAAGTAGTACATTTATTGATGCAATGAAGAGAGTAAAAAATTAAATTAATCTAAGAAATAAATTGGAACGGGTGGAGTAGTAGATGGAATCCACGTAGCACAATAATTTGCGTAACGGCAGATAAGTGGGGGTCACTTCACTTGACTAACCAAGTTGCTTCAAGAATTAACACCAAGGGCCCAAGATGGTCAGCAAAATTCAGCTCTCGATGCCCAGCTAAAATCCTAAAGCCAGGGTAGCAGTGCAGCACACCATCAAAGACCAGCAATTATAGATAATACTGTATGATGAAGTGAATGGGTAGTGGGTACTCGTCAGGAGTGTGGGTGCCACGTAAAATGGAAAGGATATAATAAATCAGCTCAGATTCGTAAGAATCATCTGTTTCGCTATATGTGGTATATTATGTCCCGCTGATTTTTGCACTTGACACATATAAATTGAGATATATCATAAGTATATGAATAATTGAAAATTATTGAGATCGAACATAAAATAAAACATATTCCCTCTATATCAAAATAATTATTGCTTTAATTAACTTTTTCTGTCTCAAAATATTTTGTCGCTCTATAATTCCAATTCAATATTAATGCTCATTTTCCTAATATACCCTTGTGTTTTATCACTAACTTCACTTTTCAATACACATAGTTCCAATTAATAAAAGGATAGTAGAGTCAAGTTGTTTATAACTACTTTTAAAATTAATAGTCTCCATAATATGTACGTGTTAGTATTAAACGATAGTTATTTTGAAATGGATGGAGTATAATCTTAAATGAAGAGATGTTTCGCCTACCAACAATAAGTAGTGAGCAGGGACGGATTGCTTTGTTTAATTCCCAAAGGAGTGACTACATTTCGCATACCATCATTCACTGTTCTTTTGACAATGGTATGTGGATACTTGCACGCAGAGTTGGAAAGATCCGGAAAAATGAGGTCCAAAAATTATCCAACATTCAATTTTCTTAAGTAGCACATTGATTTACGTTACGGAAGAAATGGCTAGATGATGTACATTTAAATAATTGAAGCTTTCCTCCACGTACGCAGTATCACAAATCCATTTTAGTCAAAAGTTTATCGTACATTATCACGTTCGAGTATTACGAGTATTTAGGGCTGTAAACGAGCTGATACACTCGTGAGCGGCTCGCGAATATACTCGGTCAAAGCTCGTTCGATAATAAACAAGTTGAGCACGAGCACCAATTTGATACTCGTTTAATAAACGAGCCGAGAGCGAGCACCCCACTACTCGTTTAAGTACCCATATACTCGATAAAAACTGGTGTATTCGAGAGCTACTCGCGAACAAACTCGGTCAAAGCTCACTCGATAATAAACGAGCCGAGCACGAGCACCATTTTGATACTCGTTTAATAAAGGAGCCGAGCACGAGCACACCAATACTCGGTTCGGCTCGGCTCGTTTACACCCCTAATCATAATAAATGCACCACTTGGCCATATATGTCTCCTTCTTAACAGATCTTCTAGACACTTTGATAATTACGTGTCCACCTGCCACAATTTATGTGACTCGAATACCAAACCGAATCTGACTCGTTGCTAATAAACCCAACCTGATAAATGTAAATGTTTTTTTTTTTAATTTGAAGTCGATCTGATTGAATCTGAAATCACTAAACTCGAATCCGACCCGACGAACCTATTTGCCAGGTTGTAACAACTTATAATAAATTACCACCGTAAATATAACCATCCCCCAGTTAGACATGTCAAAAGATCACCTGAATTGGAAATTCGACTCGGTTTTTTAGATTCTCACACAGATTTTACGACCCATATTGACCTGAACCTGATTGACCTAGATAATATAGGGTCGGTTTTGTTCATGGGTAAACCCATTTAACCAGAAAGTTTGAATTACTTCTTATTTCATGAATAGATAGATAAACTAAATTGTTCCAAAATCTACAATTTATATTTATTTTTGCTTTTTACTTAGTGTTAAACAAAGATTACAACATTAATTTCATTAAATTGGTTACAAACTATTGAGTTCTTATGCCTTGAACACCTCAATTTGGTGTTTTCGTATTAGCTTGGGGTTTGTTAATGATTGAACAAAGAATTTCTAACATGCTTACATTGATATCAATGCTCCTCGCTCAAGATCAACTGAAAATGCTGACCTGCTGCTGTCACTAAAGCCGCCTGGGCAGGCGGACCTCTGCAAGCTTTGTCCTGTTGTGTTCTGTTCCGTGGGCCGTGCAAGCGCCTGTTAAGGCTTGCCCTCGCCCCAGCGTGCGACCCTTCACGGGTAGATCCACGTGTTTCCTAGCATGGGTTTCGTGAGTTTGCTTTTGGGCTTTATTATTTCGCAAGCAGTCAAGACTCCTATTCCTAATTGAAGACTTCTAACGTGCCTATATTAGGGACATCCTCAACGCCATTGAAGAATCATCGACAAAATTATTATTTTGTTTATTCACTAGTTTTTGAGAGAGAATTGAATTTGTGAGTTGAGAGTTAAGCTCTTGTAATTCCTTTTTGCACACAACGTGCGTTTTGGGATCCGTGTACTCTTCTCATATTATAGTGAATTTTGTCATCGTTGTTTGTGGTTTTTCTCCCGATTCTCGGGTTTCCACGTAAAATCTTGTGTGTCACTTTTACACTTTTGATTTACTTATCTAATCTTCTAATTGTTGTTGATCATTGATCGCTTCCGCAATCGCTCTATTTCCTAACAAGTGGTATTAGAGCTTTATAGTCAATTGGAGATTCAATATGTCAACTATCACCAAGTTTGATATCGATAAGTTCGACGGCAAGATCAATTTTTCCATCTGGATAGTTCAGATGAAGGTTGCTCTCACCCATAACAGATTAAAGAAGGTGCTTGAGGGTAATGACAAAAGACCCTCGACTATGACGGCTAAGCAATTTGATGAGTTGGATGAAAAGGCAATGTAAGTGATTCAACTGTCTCTCTCCAAGGAGGTTATTCGTGAAGTCATTCATGAAACCATAGTTGCTGGGCTTTGGCTAAAGCTATAATCTTTATACATGAGTAAGAGTCTCGCCAATGAACTCCGACTCAAAGAATGTCTCTACACATTCCAGATGCCCGAAAAAGGTACTCCTATTCAATCTCATATTAATGAGTTTAAGTCTATTATCTTAGATTTGGAAATTATTGATATATATAAACATTGATGATGAGGATAGAGCTGTATTATTGGTTGTCTACCCAAGTTCTTCATTTAAGCATTTTAAGGAAATCATGCTGTAAGGAAATCATGATAGTTTATGCTTTGAGGATGTCAAATCTAATTTGTTCTCCAACGTAAAATTTGATCTTGAAGTGCACTCTGACGATAAATCTGAGTCTTTGACTACTAGAGTTAGAATGGAGGATAGAGCAACTTGTTCTAAAAGCTCAAAATCCAGATATAAACCAAGGGGATGTAAAACCAATAAATTTTGTAAATATTGTAAGAAAACGAACAATGTTATTAAAGAATCTTACAAATTGGAAAATAAGAAAAAGCGTGAAGGAAAACAACTGGTTAAATCTGCTGAAGCTGATTATGTTGAATCTAATTATGACGGTGATGTTTTGTTAGCCGCTACTGCTGAAAAATGGAGTTTGGATGAATGGGTCCTTGACTCTGGGTGTAACACCTCGTTTTTTAAGAAAATAAATATATTAAAATCGAGACGAAAATACGGCAGAGTTCCATTTGTGATTTTATTAAACCAACCAATAAGGCTTATATATAAAAACATGTTTCGAAAACAATGATAAATCCAACAACAATTCCAAAATTACCAAGGCGTTACCGCTGGACTCGATTCACAAGTAGTAGTGCCAGGCTAAACCATTATGACAGTACAACCCATCAAGTTTATGTGATCTATTTATTATAAAAATTGTAATAGAAGATTAATCAAACTCATAACTCAATATTTTCAACGTCTTCTGAGCGATTCGACTTGAGTGCTAGCAGAAGCGAATGTTATCCTCACACCAATCCAACCTGTACAAGTAATCTGCTCGCTGTTGAGAACAAGTCAACAACGGGTCATCACAGGCCTACCATAGAAGAAAATATGGACAAGACCACACAAGAACACAAAATTAACAACGTCAGTGAAGCTGGTAATCAACACTTTAACGAGTAACAGGATAATTATAATAAAAATCAAGCACTACGGGTGAAAGGAGAAATTGTGTGTAGAGATCTAACATTATAACACAACTAAAATCTTTCAATCTTCATTCGGATAGGTACTCAACTATAGACTCACCAACCTCTTAATCAATCTCAAGTTTATACAAACGTGATACTCAAACACATATTACAAACCAAAGAAGTCAATCAACAATCCCTTGTCTTGGCTAGGTGGAAGAGTAAACCAATGGATCCAACTACGTTCATAACTTGGCGTTTCAGTGCCGTAACCAAAACTCAATAACGATAGTCAATCCAGACCTGCTTACATTGGAGTCCACAGAGGAACATCGCAATACATTTCCATTTACTTATCATTATAAGATATTTTGTCACTCACCTACATGTGAAGAACAAGGTAATTGGATACCTACAAGTCTCAAACTAAAACACATACATATCAACTCACATATGTAGTTTCATATCAAGGATATCACATTTTGAGTTAAAATGAAAAGTACACTATATTAAGGCTCCATTTCCAAAAGAATACACACATATCATCCATGCTCGTTCTTATAAGGCAACCACCATGAATGTCATTCACTACCCATGTAACGGAGTAAGCCAAGTAAGATATAATGGATGCGTTTTCATTATAAGAGTAATTAGTTAGATATAAACCAATTTGAACCCAATATGGTTCCACAAAAAAGCTATCAAGGCTTTCTAACTCAACCTCAGTACAATATCACTCAATTCTGGAATCAAACAATGTATAACCAATTATGGGTATGGGTTTCCCCAAGTAATACCTACTCCGGTCCAAGTTTATCATTAACTTTGACAAACTAGCCTCTAATAGATAATGTAGGTTTTCCACCTCAATGGTTATTCGATCGACATGGGTTTAGCTTCCAACCATTGTTCCCATATAAGGGGCTAAACCAAATGAAATCCTAAGATCTAGTTATCTTTCTAACTCATCATAACCTAAGTGAACACATCCCAAGTACTACCTTTTTCCTTTATACCTTATTAACTCTAAATCATAAACGACACACCTACTAATAACCGCTTGGACATACAACACGCTACATGTGTACTTCAATAACACAACAACTATAACACATTTGTCATGTGTAAAACCATCTCAAATAAATAGGTTCGTCATACACAATCAATCCAATAGCCCTCTCTATACAATCATTTCATACCATTTATACTATTAAGACAAGGTTCACTCACATAAGAGTTTCACTCAAGCAGATAAGGCATAGTTGATTGCCTCCAAATGAATCCAAGCAATTCACTACAATCCGCCAATCGAACTCAATTAACAATTCACTAAATCAATCAATTTAGCAAAATCACAATTAATTCACATAAACCCCATAATTGATATACCATCAATCAAATTAGGAAACTAGGGGAAAAAGATTAATTACCCAAAGAAGCAAGGTGGGGAAATAGGAGATGGTGGCTGGTTGTGGGCATGGCTGACCACGCAAAGGAGCACCAGCAAGAACCGCACTAGACCTCCCGTCAGACCATGGTAGATCCACCATCACGTGGTGGTCGCCGAACTAGTAGTATCAGCGGCAGACACATGAACAAGAGAGAGGGAGAGACGCACAAGTTTGAGAGGGGCACCCTTTATACTACGGTCTTACTCCCACTAATATGAACCATCACACATAAACCACCGAGAGCATAAGCATTTAAGCAAATGAGGGATAACATTGATAAACAAAAATCTCGCTCTACGGCTTATTCCATTTTAATCTTATTTATAAACCTAACTATTGGTTAATTCAGTTTATCCAAACTCAGACAACGACGCTGGTATATAAAGATACCTGCGTCAAACCCAAAACCAAACCTGCTCTGGATCCCCGAATCAGGTTGGTAAATGAGTCGGAGGGATATCGCTTGAGTTTGAGTTGTACATCCTTAGTGGAGAGGGAACTCCTTAAATGTCTTATATAGGTTGTTATTTTGAATTATGAATTATAGAACATTGTTATAGTGGTTGCTCTAGTAACCGAGATATGGGTTATTTGGTTCCTTGCCATATTTGTTTGGATCATTATTAACCTTAAATGGGTGACTCTCTCTTTGTTGAAGATATGAATGATTGAGTCTCTTGAAAAGAGGCAATGCATACGAGTTGATATGTATACGCTTTTTGGTTGAGGCTCGTAAGTAGCCGATTACTTAGTTCTTAGCGTGTACCGAGTGGCAATGTGTTTGGTTACTCTCTGAAATGTGTTGTCCCTCGGTGGACTTTATGCTTGTCCCTGAGTGGACTGTAAGCAAGCCTGGATTGGCTTTTGATTGAGTTGGTTATGGCATCAAAAAGCTGAGTTATGATAGTATTTGGTTTTGTTGGTTTGCAGTGCCATTATGTAGACGAGACTAGGGTTCATCGAATAAGCTCGATAAATCGTATGAACTGTTTGACTCTCAAGTTTGTTCACCTTAAGACTGTTATAGAGTTTAGAGAGTCTCTAGCAGAGTATTTATCTTAGTTTGTGTATGAAGATCGAAAGATCTTAGTTGTGTTACCATATTATATCTCTCACAACCTCCCACTTCACCAATATTGCTTGATTATCACTATAATTATTCTGTTACTCGTAAAAGTGTTGGTTACCAGCTTTCACTGACGTTGTTACTTTTGTGTTGTTGTGTGGTCCCGTCCACTTTCTCTTTTCTTCTATGGTAGGCCTGTGATGAACCGTTGTCGACTTATTCTTAACGGCGAGCAGATTACTTGTACAGGTTGGATTGATGTGAGGATATCGTTGCTTCCGCTAATACATGAGCCGAGTCGCTAAGAAGATGTTGATTATATCGAGTTATGATTTTAATTAATCTTCTATTGTAACTGTTGTAATTAAATAGATCACCTGGAACTACTTGGGACCGCTGTTGGGTTTGTTGTTGTTGTTTAGCCTTGCATTCCTCCTCGTGAGCAAAGTGCGACGGTAACACCCTGGATTTTGGTTGGTTGGATTTGTATATATATTGTTTTTATAGAAACAGGTTTTTATATTAAGCCTTATTGGTTGGTTTATTGAATTTTCAAACGAAACTCTGCTGGATTTTCGGCTCGATTTTAATATATTTATTTCTTAATAACCGGGGTGTTACAGTTAGTCCAAAAAAAAAATGCCCTATAATACAAGAAAAACTTGAAAATGAAAAAGTATTTGGTTGTGAGGTATTTTCCTCTGCATATATGATATTCCAAGTTAGTGATAAGGATGATCTTGCTGTGAATTTGGTGGAGGAGACATGTACATGTAGGAAATGGGACTTGTCAGGCGTTCCTTGCTGCCATGCTATTGCTTGTGCTAAGTTTCTAGGGCAAGATGCTGAATTATATGTCCATGACTGTTGCAAGAAGTCAACTTACATGAAAGTTTATGAGTTTAGCACCCCTCCTTGTGTGGAAGAGAAGCATTGGCCTAGGGTAGAGTTTCCATTAGATCCACCCCCTATCAAGATTAGCCTTGGCAGGCCAAGGAAGAATAGAAGAAAGGACACTCATGAGGATCCTAAAAAATCTGGAAAACTAAGAAAACGTGGCATGGAGATGACTTGTAGCAAATATGGTGGCAAGGGTCACAACAAGAGAAAGTACCAAACCATGGAGAGGCCTCAACCTGTTGGTGAACCTCAAGCAAAGAGAGGCAAGGGCAGACCAAGGAAATATCCAACAACAAGAGAAGGATCAACAACCACAACAAGAGATTCCACTCACCATGATAGGTCTGCGGAACCTGGGAGAGAAAAAAGAGCAAGGGGAAGACCAAGAGGAGGAGGAGGTAGAGGAGGAGGAAGAGGAGGAGGAGGAAGGACAGGGAGAAATTATGTAAGCATCCTATTATTGGCACTTCATTTTTTTTTTACTCATAACATATACTAACTGACATGAACTCTTTTCTTGTTCTTAGGTTCCTATTGGGGTGGGGGTGTACCATGAGACCACTGATGGAAGCTTCTACATACCAGAACCATACATGCCATCTCATGGTTTTGCTTTTGTTGGCCAAAACACAAGCCAAACCTCTGCTGCAACTGCAACTTAGAATGATGATGTTCTTAGCTTTCTTGTTATAGTTTGGTAGTTATTTTGGATCATGTAGTGGATGTACTACATTTGTTTGATGTAATATATAGTTGGACATGTAATTACAGTTTGGTAGTTATTTTGGATGGTTAAGCAGATGAAATTGGGGCAAATTTGTTGACAAACAATCATTCACACTCCCACTTTTGCAATTAAATTAGTCAAAGAAATGTTCACTTAATTGCACTCCATTCCTAAATCAGATATTACATTGAACAGGTGCATATAGCACCATTGTTTACATTGAATAGGTGCACTTGATTACATCTAACCCTTAATGATCCAAGCTACTACAATTAAGGCCATACAAATCACAAAAATAATAAAGCTACTTAGAGGTGTCTTGCTAGCAGTAGCAGTACACAATTCCATCTTCAACAGCTCCAACTTTTCCTGCAGTTTATCCTTCTTTGCCTTCAGCTTTGTCATCTTCACCTCCAAACTCATATTTTGAACTTTAAGCAATTTAATTTCATCAACAGCTTTTCCAACTGCAATTTCATCCTTCTTAGTTTTAAATATTTCAGCAACATCATCCTTCCACACAAAAAACTTGCAATCTGTGGTCTGAATTAATCCAACACTCACATTAGATAAAACCCTAATTGCAATAAACAACCCCAATTCTAACAAAATTCAATTAGAGGCAAAAGTACCTGCCAAAGAGGACAATTATAAAATTCATCCCCACATTTGGGGCTACTTGGTCCAGCCACCTTGCAATTTGCAGGAATGCCATGGTGGCACATCACACTTCTATCAGCCCCAATTTTTATACTCTTCCTCTTAATCCCTTGGTTTCTGAAATTTGTTGAAGATGGAGAAACTTGAGTAGGGCTAAGATTGCTCATATTGGAGCAGCAATAAAACCTTAACAATGGAGGAGATAGCAAGAGGAGGAGAAGCAACATAAGGGAGAAGAGAGAAAAAGGAGGATGTTGGATGAGAAAGGGTGGGGAGAAGAAACAGGGGAAGTACCCGTTGCCCCCTTTTAAAAGGATGAGATAATTAAAATTGGGAATTAAGTTTTTTGGAAAATAGGAAGAAAAGAAGGAAAAATAATTTCGGTTAAAAAAAATCCCCACAAAATCGCAAAAATATGAAAGTGAATGACATGTAAGTAGCGTTAGACGGAAAATCTCATGGAGTTAATCGAAGACCATTCTGTGCAAACTAAAGCAAAAGGTTGGATTATTTCATACAATTATGAAAGGTGTGATTATTAGCTGCAACTGGGTGAAAGGTTGGATTATTCCCAACAAATTTTCCTAAAAAATATAATATGAATTCTCATAATAACAGTGGCGGATCCAGAATATTTTCTTTGGGAGAGCTGAAAACAAAATGTTCGAATTATTGAAAATCATGTTCCCATTTTCCATTCGGGCAAATTTAAACAACATCCCATTTTTTAGAAAGTAATAAGCATTTCCTGCTTTGTGGTAATTTTTTTAAAGGCATAGTGTAAGCCATATATTACTAGCCCAACACCTCCTAGAGTACAATAGTAATAGATATGATTGAATTTCTTTTATAGTTCTTTTAACAACAAAATATAAAATATACACTAATGAATGTGCACCATTAGGTTCCTCTAATAGGGCACCTAACCATTTTTCTAATCAAAATTATAGTATAAATAATAATATGAAATCCCAAATTTGTGTGTAAGAATATAATATAAGGAACAAAGTACACCAAAATGTTAAAAGAGAAGGAAATTGCATAAGAACATAATTTTTTTTATTTTATTTTATCAAATACAAAGTAAAAACAATAGACAAATTAAAGTAGATTATTATTATTGTGAGAAGAAAGCAAGAGAAGTAAAAGAAAAACACAACAAAAGCACCTAGTTGACTAGCACAAACGTAGGGAGTTTGAGGGGAGGGGGGAATGAACTTTCTGATTTAGCAAAAAAAAAGTGGGGGGGGGAGTGGAATGAAAAGGGCGCGGAAAAACAAAACAGTAAGTCTTGGGGTAAAAAAATGAAGCCACAACCACAGTCGAACCTCAGACCTGGGTTATTAGGAAGCCTTACGCGAGTATTAGGCGGCCAGTAGAGCAAATTAAAAGTAATGCAAATTTGTGGCAAACTATCAATTTAGCTCGAGTTGAAAATCATGGAGGAGGCCACAACCACTACTGGCCTCTCCCTAGTTTCGCCCCTGGATATATGAACCTCATTTTTTGAATCATATCATGAACTTCTTGTTTATTCGGGGATCGTAAATATACACACTTAATGTATGTCTTTGTTTTTACCAGCTTCCCCTTATTATTCTCCCCCTGAGTTGGGAAAAACTATTTCTTTAAATAATTATGGAGCATTTGATTAAATCACTCCCAACTTAGATCCACCATTTACTCATCTACTCTTGATGAGTTGTAATTGACTAGCTCACTGATGGAGAACATAGCTTCAAGGGTTATCAATTTGCAGTTGGTTTTCTTTGTATATATATATATATAGCTCAATAAAAGAGATCAAATTTGATTCAATGATCAATAATATACTTTATGAACATTGGATGTTATATAACTCATCTTTTTTTTTTTTTGGTGTCTGCAAGGAGGAACTTCCTTCCTCCTTGGGCGTGGCTAAAGGGCACCTCCTAACACACGGCCTCGGGTATTCCACGAATAAATTCGTGTGGGTGCTCCCTAGGAGGCTCGAACCCGTGACCTGGTGTATAAGCCAAAGCTTGTTTACCAGTGGGCCAACACCTCTTGGGTATATAACTCATCTTT
>BSSO01006610.1:0-11772 GCA_030267885.1 Mesembryanthemum crystallinum
TGTATTTATTTTTGAAATTGTTAGATTCCTAGATATTTTTAAAAAAATTTATAAAGGTTAAAATTGAAGATGAAATTTGCTAAATTATTTCGCAAAGATCGACAGATTGGTTTAAAATAATTATTTAGCCGCAATTTAATCGTGAATCAATTGCACCAAAAAAAATAATAATAATAAATAAATAAATCTCATGGGTAGCCCGAACCCGGCCCGAAACCCGAACGGGACGGGTATGGGAGTGGGGATCCCGGCCCGATTAGCGGGGCGGGCCAGCCCGGCCCGAAACTTTGGACATGATTTTCAGGGTGCGGCCCGACCCGAACCCAACCCGACCCGAGCCTTGATCAGGTCTAGCTCATACTCACTCGTATGACTCTCTATATTCATGCAATTCAAGCATGCTCTCCAACTCAAGCTCATTAAGCTTGAATGTTTTGATCAGGAATAAATTGAAAAACTCCACATGATCGAGGACTATTATTATTTGGTGTAGTAAGAAAGATCCCACCACAGTTAATCCCATCCTAACAAAGAATTTAATAACAAGTTGTTTAATTACTTTACTTTTTTTTTTTTTTTTGGTTCACAACCAAGGGTATCCACCGTCGACAACAGTGAGTATTCCCCGCGCTGGCTTGTAGGCACCTCAAAGGGTGGGACAGCTGGCCAAGGGATTTAAGGTTGCTCCATACCCAAGGCGAGATTTGAACACCCGACCTTGGTTAAGGGTGGATGAGTCCCTATCCACTCAACCACACCCTCTTGGTTAAGGTTACTTTACTTTAATGGTTATGGTTAGGTGCTTAGTTTAACCTCTCATTTGGTGAAGATCTGGTTTTTATCTGCTTTTGCGATTTTTTAAAACCTTGAAAAAGACAACAACAAAAAAAAAAAAAAAAAAANAAAAAAAAATCTAGAATTATTTGTTCAATATGTACGCCCTCTGACCGAATTTAATCTTCGTATTATCAGAATCAAAGTCAAATTTTCTTAGATTAGACCATCAATAATTCAAAAAAAAAAAAAATATGATTCAAAGCATACAAATGTAATTTTTGATTTTTTTTTTAAAGTAGTTTAACAATAAATTTCACACCATTATTTTTCTCTATTGCATATACCTTATAAATTATAAACTACATTTAGATAGATGGAGTTTAGTAATCGATATATATAATGGTTGTCATATATGTACTCCTTAAAAAAAAAAAAAAAAATTAAACCACCACCATTTCGAAGAGCATAGATTGAGATTGTATTTCCTATGAACCATATCACAATCAATCAGGCTTTGAACAGTGCTCCTAGAACCACCGGTGAGCGCAGTTTATAAGGACGTGAGTTACGATGAAGATGAGAAAGATCCTACGATCCCCATATATCATTGCTACTCATTTTGCCTTGTAATGATCATAACTGTTTATTTTTCTATTGTTAGAGATGTCTTATAAATAGTGTCTTGATTTAATTTATTTCATTCTCTATTACAACTTGTTTTTCTTATCATAACTAATAAGCTTTTATTTATTCACGCATAAAATCAAATAATACCGTTATTATGGGATAAAGGGAGTATGTTATGAAAAGTGAATTGTTGGTATAAATTGTGTTTCTTGTGATGTCACATCTATATTATATCTTGGAAACTGGCCTTTAATTATTTCAATTCCAAAAGGGGCAGAACAACTATGTTCAATTTGTTATTAAGGGGAAAAGTCCCTAATGCTGAAATTTCAGCACTAGCACAAGATCCTCATATAAACTGTATATATATATACAGTGCAGGTGATAATAAGTGATTCATGTTCTTTTTGGCAATTAATATTAAGTACTTTAATAGTAGTAGTGGTAATTAAGCTATCCTTTAACAATGAGGACTGTATTACAAAAGAGACAAAATGGTAAGTACTTTTATAGTAATAAAAGTAGTGATATTGGGACAAAAAAAAAATAAAAATAAAAATTGTGTGGTATTGACATTAAGCCTCATACAAGCTAAGACATAGAAAAGTGATATTGAAGAAGATATAGGGATACTTCTATTACAAGGCGCAAAGAATATTGATAGTGCTAAAAATATATATCCAATAATATAGAGTATCTTTCAAGTAACCCATACAAGATTTTGTAATACTTGATAATAAAATGTGAGTATTACGTTGTCCATATCCAATAACATAGAATATCTTTTAAGTATTCAAATTTTTAGATTTATCACGATATAGATGGGAGTACCTTAAATGGCGGATCCAAAATCAATTTCAAGTGGGTTTCTTTCATAGGCTTTGACATATTTTTATTACAAATATATATTATTTTCAAAGAACTTTCCAAAATTTACCAAAAAAAAAAAAAAAAAACCTCCAAGTGCCCTGTATTCGCCACTGATTGAGTACCTATCAATTCTACTCTTTGTTGTTCAATGTGCACAATTTTTGTGTGTCCATCCCAAGGCCCATTTTTGAACAATTAGTGTTCAAATTTAGTTATAGCTCACATTCAATGTAGTCTTGATTTCAATTGGTGTAATGTATGGATTTGATAATTTTTTGTTATTTATTTATGTATAAAGGAGGGCTAATGCCTTAAATTTATTCATTACGCAAAATCATATGTGGCCTACTCATGCTTACAAGACCATCCAAAAATACTAGCTAGAGAGACTAGGGAAAGGGCCCTCATAGATAGTACAATTATTGTTTAGCATAAAACTATTAGCAAGCCAATCAGCAGCGGCGTTGGCTACACGATAGTGAATTTGACCAATTGAATTTTAGGCCAAACCTCAGTATACCTTAGTTTTTATCAGTGGATTTGGCCAATTATTTACTTTAGTAGTTTATTTAGAAGTTTGAACAAAGGTTATATAGACCATTAACATTCTAACTTTAGGTTATGTAGACCATTGGCATTGCAAAGGGGACATATAAGCCATTGACGTTTAATTTTTTTTGGCTATTCAAGCCCTTTGAAGCTTGAAAATTGGTGAGTGATGAGTTATAAACTTCGGCAAAGCAAGTGGCAAAAGAATATATCTAAAATATATACTCCTTCAGTTCACTATTTCAGATGACACTCACTATTAGGCACAATATTTAACTATGTAGGCCTTTGACGTTAAAGATATGACTATACAACTACAAGCCATTATTGTTTTAATTTTGGGTCATACAAGCCATTAGACGTTAGAGAATAGAAGAGTGACTTACACTCTGGTGTCCAATGGCTTACATCACTCAAAATAGAACTTCAATGGCTTGTATAACTAGTTTTCAAGGTCGATGACTTACATGACTAAAAGACCAAACGTTGGTGGTCTATATGAACTTTATTCTAGAAGTTTTTAGCTAAGTATAACAAAAACAAACAACTACTCCCTCCGTTCTCTAAAGAAGGTGACGCTTTGTAATCCGCAACTCACACATGTGTATGTGAGTTGCGGATAGGGATGACAATGGGTCGGATATGGATCGGGTGGAGCCATATCCATATCCATATCTATTTATTTTTAAGTTCATATCATCCATCCATATCCATATCCATTGGGTGAAGCGGGTAATTGGGTATCCCTGGATATTTGACAAATATTCTTTAATTTCTTAATAACATACATATTTATAACTTTTTTTTCCCTTTTTTAGAGAAAATATGTAGACCATAATGTAAAGAAACCATGAAATGAAGTTGTCATGTATAAAAAAATAAATATAAACAAAGAATTGTTTGCTTCTTCGTTAATAATAAATAGGGTGCAACGCCTAAATTGTTGTGTTTGATACTAATTCTACCCCCCAATAAAGATATTATTCTAATTTGTAATCAAAAGTTCAACAAAAGTAAGATGCTTATATTAGATTTTAAAACATATGTTGGAATTGAAGTGAATAAATGGATATGGATATCCGTCGGGTGGATAAATGTATGATTGATCATCATCCATACCCGATCCATACTTACATCCACATCCAATTCATATCCATTTAGTTCGGATCGGGTGGAGCGGATATCCATTGGATGCGGGTAGAGTTGCCATCCCTAGTTGCGGATTACAAAGCGTCACCGTTTTTGTAGAACGGAGGGAGTATTAGTCTATTACAGTTGTCTAAGAGCTAATAATTAATTGCCAAATAAGGCCAAAATCTATCAATTTTAGAAATAGGAAACCCTCCTTCACTAATTATCGTTGCTCTTGTTTTGTTCACTCTTTTTATGTTTCAATGTTTCAACTTTCAATCCATCTCAGATTTCAAACCCACCAAACCCTATAACCAAAATTTCACAACATTGCACAAAATACACGTCCTGCTAATCAATTCAATTAAAAAAAAAAAAAAACCCTAAAGCTTGAGAATCAGTATCAATGGTTGCTCGTACTATGAGCAAAATCTTGATCTTTTTCTCCCTAATTTGCTTCCTCTCAAATGCCCATTTGCAATCCAAAGAAGATGGGTTCATCTCAGTAGCAATTTCTGAAAAGGGTCTTGATTTTCTCAGGGATTTGTTGATTGACAAAGCAGTATCTTCACTCACCCCACTTGAGTTATCCCCAATTGAGAAAACTGTGAAGATCCTGCTTGTGGGCAAAGTTCATATTGCTCTTTCTAACATCGTAATTTACCATATTGATGTTCCTTCCTCAAAAATCGAGTTGGATGATGATGGAATTACCATCACTGCTTCAGGTGCCACTGCCAATATGAGCATGGATTGGAAGTATACTTACAAGAATTGGTTTGTTGAAGTTTCAGATACTGGAAAAGCTTCTGTTCAGGTGCTGCACAATTCTCTACTCTACAGTTTATTTTATTTAATTTTTGTTAGGAGTAATTTTATTTGGTTATTAGACTGTTTCTGGAGTTCAGTCATTGAATTTCTGCTTGTTGAGTACAGTTTGACTAATGAAATTCTTAATTTGAGATTAGTTGTGGAATTTTTCTTAATGTTTATCTATGTGAATTGAAGTATTTAACTGTATATAGATTGTGGATCCTTATTTCTTGGGTGATTGGTGTATGTATTAGAATCCATGTTTTCGAACCCGGGTTATTATGATCACATAATTGGAGGTCAACAATTACGCGACAATGTGTTAAAAGTCCTATTCTTGTAGGACATTATATTAGCGAAGATGAATCATTAAAGATTTCCCTTTTTGTTTAAAGGGGAGGGGGGAGAGACTGTAGTGTGTGGAGATTGTTTTAGGTAGCTGAGACATATGAATCTTTGTGGAAGCTTCATTTCATGGCTTTATGAGCGGTATCATACTAGCAATGAATGAATTAATGTAGGCAAACCATCAACTAGTGGGTAAAGGCTTGGCCGGGTTGATACTTTATTAGCCAGTGAGATCTGAGATGTGAGTGTGCTGAAATGAATAAATTGGAAATGACTCAATGAGTAGTCTGTGTATGTGTGGAGATATTTGCTTATGACTTGTGAGGATTTCCAATAGTTTAAAGGGGTGAATCACATTACATTTGCTACACAGAATTGGTGCATCATATTTTTTACAGTTAGACAGGGAAGACTTCCATTCTTACCAATTACCATGATAAATGAAACATGTTTGTATAATTCAAATAGGATTGGTGTATCCATGACTAGAGGGGAGAAGAAATAGTGGAATTCCATTATGTTACTAGTAGAAGTACTGAAGTTGTATGTCATGATAATTGAAAATGAAAAACAAAAGCGTGATCATTATTCAAAACAAAGCATATATACTACTCCTTTAAGATTAAGATTTCATTAGTTATCTGGGGTGGATATGTCTAAAATTGCCCACCTTGGCTTGCTGCTTAATCAAACAGGGCTCAAAAGAAACATTTTGCGCTTTTGTTTGATAGAATCTTTTGCAGGTTTCTGTGAACTTTTTATTTTTTGAGGAAATATGCTACTTATCATTTCTCATGGCAATAATTATGAATGTTTCTGTTACAAAGGTTGAAGATATGGAAGTGGGCTTGAGAGTAAGTTTGAAGGACCAAGGTGGGAAACTAGAGCTGTCCCTCTTGGAAAGCAAGTGTGATGTTGAAGACATTGATATAAAAATGGACGGCGGAGCATCATGGCTTTATCAAGGGTATGTTTTTTTTTTTTCTTTTTTTTAAGAATTTAATTATGCACTTCTGAGTCACTTCTTGTTGTGCAAAAGGACCTGAATTTAGTTAGAGCTGTATCTTGGTTTCTCTGTAAGCTGTTACTTATGTATTTGATAGCTCTTTTATAGTTGTTATTTAAACATCTCAATAAGTTGGCTTGTTTATGGTTTTTACAAGTCATTGAAGTGATTATGGGAATATGTTTGATACTTATCTGGCAGGGTGGTGGATGCATTTGGTAATCATATCAAATCTGCGGTTAGAAATGCTATTTTAAAGAAGCTTAGTAAAGAGGTCTCAAAGATTGGTTCCCTGTTGCAATCTCTTCCCACAGAAGTAAAAGTGGATGATACTTCCGCATTGAATGTCACCTTTGTCAGTGATCCCATCTTGAGTGAATCTTCCATTGATTTTGTTATAAACGGGTTATTCATTCCAAGGTATAAATCTCTGATCTCCCCAAATCAGCACAAAATATCACAAGCTTCAGTTCCCTGCCACGAACCTGATAAGTTGATCGCAATGTCACTGCATGAGGATGTTTTCAACTCTGCATCTTTGGTGTATTACAATGTAAGTTTTTCGGCTTGCACATTAATAGTTTTTGCCCACTCATCAATATTATGTAATCTTCTGCTCTTGCGTTTTTTCATGCTTTTCATAATGACCTAATTATCGCAATCATTCTAAAAAGTCAAGGATAAATGATAGTATAGTATACTTGATTATGTAAATGTTAGTGTATTAGGGCTCATTAATTTAGAAGTAAAAATGATTACAATGTAATTTGCATTACTTTATCTTGTAGATATAGGGGTGGAATTGGATTTGGAAGGATGGACATGAGTGATATGAGAGTAGTGTAATTGGATATATGTGCTAATGTATTCACTTACTGTAGTTAACCAATGTCAACATCATTACATGACTAGATATATTGATGTTTAAAACCAAAATAAATATTATAAGTCTTATGAAGCTATAACCATGTAGTGCTCATTGCATTATAATGATAATTACATCCAAGTAAGCGCCACATAACACTTTTTGCTCATCCTGATACATAACAAACATTGTCAGAAGTCAGAAATGCAAAGAGATGCTTGATAAAGTCATATTTAAACCTGCGTTGAAGCTCTTGGAATTACCAAACATTAACTAGGACCAACTTTTGGTAGTATATGAGTTCCCTAAAAGAGTCTTTTTTTTTTTTTTCCCCCCCGCCGTTTTTCCCCGTCTTATTGGTCTTCCTTGTATCAACAGTATGCAGGACTTTCAATTAATTAGTTTCTTCTGTAGTCAGGCAGGGCTTATGGAGTGGAAAGTTGACAGATTGCTAGATCAATCTCTTCTGAATACAACCGAATGGAGAGAAGTTGTTCCCGAACTTTATGAGCAGTTTCCTGATCACCACATGACTTTGAACCTATCAGTATCTGCCCCTCCGTTTGTACACATCTTTGATGATAATATGGAGGCAACCATCTATGCAGATGTAACAGTTGATGTTCTGAATGATGAGGAAGTGATACCAGTAGCATGCTTATCCCTGGTAATTTTTGGAAACCATGGTGCTGTAGATAATTTACACTTCTTTTCCCCTGTCAGACCATACTGCAGTTGAAAATTGTTGAATATGTTCTTCTCAACTCTAGCTTCATAAGGGTGAGCTATCATAATAGAGAAGGCAAGCAACTTTTTTTCNTTGTCACCTTCATCTTCTGAAAATAAGAGTATTGAGGAGCTATCTGTTTGCACTCTCACTTTAGTAAGGATAAAGATAATGTATAAACCTTCTGATCATCAAATCTTGGAGAGTGGGTGGCTTAAGGTCATTTTGTGTTTGTAAACTCTTAGTTATTTTGGAGTTGATAAATTCAGAATTACTGAATATTATATTTTGTTGCATTCACAACTTCATTGCTCACAAAAACTTGTTAAAAAGTTTCTCATGTGCCATTTCTTTTTCCTGTCTTTCAAGAACATTCTGAGTTCCCTGTCGATTTGTTTTTGGCAGTTATCTATGATCCCTCCTACTTAAACCTGTGCATGCATATGAGGTGGTAATAATTGTTGGTTTTCCCATAATTCCAAACTTTGACAAAGGAAACAACTTATTTATTGTAAAAGCAGGCAAGAACATCACTTTTGTGCTCATTATTCGTGCAATTTGACCATGGAACATGATCCTCTCCTCACATCTAATTTATTTCTAAAAGTGGCCTATTCCATTCCAGACGAGATAAAAATAAATTGCCAGGCAGGATCATTAGGCTATATTCAATTTGTTCTAGGGAAAAAAGTCGCTAATGCTGAAATTATGGCGCTAGCTCAAGATCCTCAGATCAGCTGTTTGTTGCTGCAGGTGATCAGTGCTTCAGGTTCTGCTGAAATCTCAAGGAATAATCTTACAGGAAGCATCAAGCTGGATGAATTTAACTTGTCAGCTAAATGGAGTAAAGTTGGTGACCTCCATATGAAATTAATTGAGGTACACTTCTGCTCTAGCCTCTTCTAACTTGCCTATGGTTGTGACTTGTGACAGCTACAAGCCCACAGGTATAATCAGGTAGGGAGAAACAAATTGGGAAATATGGTGTTACATCCCTGCTTCTTTGACTTTGCGCATTTAGATTTAGCATTTGTTGGGTATTTGGGTTGTTACCAAAATGGACCTTTGGACGAGGGACAGGAAATAATACCTCTTCTTAATCTAACCCATTAAATAGAAAAGGAAAGGGACTTAGCCTTCTTCCATTACTCCCCAATCAAAACAAAATGCTATTATCTGGTGCCATACATTTAGTAATTCAGGATCTATGTTGCTTGAGTCGATCTCTTCATTCTAATTACATACCGGTGTCAAATACTTGATCCTCCCACATGAATAGGAAACATGTAAAGTTTTCAGAATATGGTAGTCCGACAGTCAGACATGTACCCAATTTTTACTCTTGTACCCCAGTCCAAGTTACAGAGGTCAACATGTGTACTTGTTTGCAAGTTGCAATAATGTAAACCTAAACCACAATGATCAGGAAAAAAAAGAAAGAAGAATTGGATTGCGTAAAGCTGAACACTTGGAAATCACTCGTATTTAGAAGGTATATATCACTTAGTGAAGGTCTAATCATGAAAGGGGAAATAGCACACCCTCAGTTAGAAACAACTGGAACATGTACATCACCTTTTGACTTGATCTTTTTATGTTCTACATATTTCCAGTCAAATTTAACTCTTAAATAGTCTGAAGATCACATTTTGTACTTTCCTGTTGGTCGCCTCCAATTTGTCACCGTTCAGTGCTCATACGAGGTTATGCATGGATAGTCGTATGGTTATGTAGTATGGAGACAAATTTTAACTCAAATGTAACCACCTTAAAATAAGCACCTTTAAAATAGAAGCACCTTAAACCTAGAAGCATCTTAAAACTAGAAGCATCTTTTTACCATGCTTAAAGATTGTTGCAAGGCTGCTAAATTTTTCAGCAAGTTGATAGGTTCTGATTCTCCTGTGCCACTAAATTTCATACGTGTTTAAACACTAATTACTTATTGATGTGATAATATGTCTGGTTTATGCCGAAACTTTTGCAGCCGGTAATTTCGGAGATCCTTGAAGATATCCTGTTGCCACACTTAAACTCGCGCCTGAGTGGAGGTTTTCCTTTGCCCCTGATCCGTGGATTCACCATTCAGGATGCTGAGATCGTCTATACGGATTCTGTAATCACTGTGTGCAGCGGTGTGGCATTTACCGAAGACGACCTGATTTTGAAGGAATACAATATCAAGAAAATATTCGCTTTCCTGTTGGCTATGTAAATGACACCCAAGTAATTCATCATGTTTGTTTGTTGTACCATAGGAAGTTTCTGCGTTTCAAATTTTCTTCAACTAGCTATGTAGCTGTGTTTTGTAAATTGATTGGAGAACCTTGTACTCATTTCTTTCTTTCCTTTATTTGTTGTGTTTTCTTTTTCTCCACATGTGTTTCATTTTGTAAACAGTTATTTGTGTTGCTGCACTGGAGATAATTGAACACCAATCATCATATAAATATTTAATCGAGTTGAGTTGGTGTTTATGCACCGAGTTAAAACAGTAAAACCTGCTAGCACCTTTACTTCAAGTGGTTGTTTCTGACGAAGAAACACTTGAATCATAACTTGTCGAGAGATAGAAAACCAAGTGGTTGTTTGGTTGACAACAAAAAAAACACAGGAAGTTATACTTACTGGAATATAGAGAAATATAATATGATCGGTTGATAAAAATGTAGAAAATATAACTTACTGAAGTCACCAACCTGGTTCCCCTAGGCAAGTGGCACTTCTTGCAGGAAGTTCTTCTTCCCTTTTGTTAACCAAACATATTTTAATCCGTCTCTTGTCAGGCCATCTAATATATCAAGCAAATATTGGGCAAATAAAAATTAGTACTGTGTAAATAAAAAACAGTACTGGGGTGAATTGGGTGGAAAAAATAGTGATACTAGCTTTTGGGTCGTAAATATCAACTTTTGGCTTACCAGTACCATTTTATATTACTACCAGCATGATTAATATTTTGTGAACATATTTAGCTACTTCTTAGGAAGTACAACAATTTGGGAATTGCAATTTTTTGAATGCAACCAAATGACCGCAAAAAAAATTGTTTGGTTAATAAAATGGAGTTTTTTGTCCAAAATAGAGGAAGTCACTTGCTTAATTCCCTAGGTAAGTGAAACTTCACGAAAGAAGATCATGAAAGAAGTTCCAATTCAAGTTATTAACCAAAGCACTTTGGGCACTTCCTTAGAATTAAAACTTTCCTATGTGCATCAAATAGCTAATTAATTTCTTTTTTTTTTTTTGGTTCACAACCAAGGGTATCCACCGTCGACAACAGTGACTATTCCCCGTGCTGGCTTGTCGGCACCTCAAAGGGCGGGACAGCTGGCCAAGGGATTTAAGGCTGCTCCATACCCAAGGCGGGATTCGAACACCCGACCTTGGTTAAGGGTGGATGAGTCCCTATCTACTCAACCACACCCCCTTGGTTACAGCTAATTAATTTCTGACATCAAAGATTTCATGCCTCTTAAATCTTTTACTATGTTATGTCATCATGTCACTAGGATGTTTTTGTAACTTGTGGCATAAGTGGTAAGGAGCTTGTTGCAGTCCCTTTAACAAGATCTTGTGGTTTCGAGCTTTGTGAGTGGAAACACGAGTATTGTGAGAACTTTTATATGTAACGAATTTGACCTAAAAAGAACATGATTAGCCATAAAGTTGTATAGCAGAAGCATGTACTTGTAATTTTTTTTTTTTTTTTTTAAGAGAGAGCATGTACTTGTAATTTCTAAAAGAAAAAGTATTATTTGGAGACGTTATCGAGTTATTGTTTGAAAATGAACTGAAAAATATTATAAATAGATATAAGTGAATTCTAAACTTTATTAGCTCGACACGTAGTTAATCTCAATCACTTAGTTATTGCTAGGTTAACAAGTTTTATTATGTCATCATGTCAAATTAATGCTAGAATTCAATTAACTTCATAGGTTCATGCATGTATCTAAAGATGCATGTATGATGAAGATCAAAGTGCATCTAGTTATCTATTATAGATACCCATTTTTTCCTTTCATCACATTTTTAAGGCAATTTTCTTTTCCACAA
>BSSO01006611.1:0-11768 GCA_030267885.1 Mesembryanthemum crystallinum
CTGTAATATTTTTCTTACTCTTGCTAAGTGGGCGCTAGCCTCAGACTATGAAGGTTGTTTCCAGCCTGATGCTTTGCCACTTGGGTTTTTTCACCCTAAGTAATATATATTCCCATCTTGATTATCAAAATGGGAAAAAAAAAAAAAAAAAACTACGGCTGATTTCCATAGTTTACGCATTTATGGAAATCTTGAACCTAATCATACCATCAGTACTTGTCGAAATTTTAAAAAGTTGATGAAGAAGTTCAAGTATATGCATCATCGAGTTTACGCAGAAAATTTTGAAAAGGGGAGCATGAAAAAAATGTGATTCCAGAAGTTCATGTAACATCGAAGAACTGCATTTCATCACTAATGCCAACAGCACAATACTATACAGATTCATACCAAAAATCAAAAGCTCCAAAAAGCAGCTGAAAGTTTACTTAACAGGAGCTACAATTCAACCAACTTCTTTTTCAGTTGCCAACTTGAGCAAAAAAGATATAAGCCCTAATGCCTTAAAACGCGGCGTATAATTTTCTTTCAAGATCTTCAGATGAGACCCCCACTTCTGTTTCTCTGTATACCGGAAGGAACTGCAAAAAGAAGCACAGCCCTTGCTATTCTTTTCCCCCATTTCTACAAAAGGTAAAAATATATGCATCTCCAGCACAATACCGGTGATTGCTCCTGACTGTATAAAGTTAGAAAATTTTCTGTACACTTTAAACAGAAACGATCAGTTGAACTCTTTTGAATCTGACCCTTTAACCACATGTTTTGGTCTTCGGAACGGGCTTGTGAAGCATTGATGTCCCCTCAAAGATTGTCAGAGCATGATCTTTTTTCAAGTCGTTGAACTGTAAAACAGAAAAAACATGAGTAAATAACAAGGATGTTGGAACCCTACTGAGGCCAGGAGCAAGTAGCAACTACGATTGTGGGAACCTTGCAAGGACATTACCTCCTCTTCAGTCATCTTGTTGAAACCGAATCTGTTTGTCCACAACGATGTTACCTCTTCAGCAGCTGGCAACAAAATATTCTTTACGCCCATGTCTACTAGCAATCCTTCAATACAAGAATATAGACACTGGAAGTAACCCTACAGAGATTGACAAAGAAAGTGTCAACCACAACGCAAAAACACCCTAAAAGAAAAATCCTCATTTTACAGCTAATTCATTCATTGGCGGTTTAAACATTAAAGAACCCTCCCACCCCACACTCCTCTTCAAGAGAGAAAGACCATACTTCCCTTCTTCATGGAAAATCAAGCTTTAAAAATCCATCATATACACCTGATACATTAGTGACTGATCACCCCAACAACAGGATCAGGTAAAAACAGACCTGTGAAACAGGCTGATCCAAGAGGTATCAGGTTGGGTTGTATTCGGATTACTTTAGGTCACATTCATTTTAATTATTATTTTTGCTAGGATATTTCCACTTTCGGATAGAAAGATTATACCATAACCCAAATATCCGGGTCGAGTTTCCAGGTTGAGTAAGTTTTCGACTTGTGTAGATAGAAATGAACAACCCATCAGCCATACAACAGACTGCCGCGTCTGCGGGGCAACGAAAAAAGGTATGGAAAGTAATGTCCAGCCTTTAAGGAGGATATAGAGACTCACCTTGCCTTCAAAATCCTTACTCGTTGCAACTAAAGGAACTTCAGCAACCTCATTCCCAAATATACGGAAAACACCAGCTGAGACAATTGTTGAGCTGCATGGCAAGGCAAAAAAATTGTGAGAAAGAAAACCCGGGGTGGTAGGATCAAAGAAATAACAAGAAGAAAGAAAGAAATCCTCACTTTACACTTAACACGGCACAAAACATGCTCCCAAATTCCCTGTCCTTCAGATCCCTCCTGCAACAACAAAAGTAAGTTGCTTAACTTGGTTCATTTGGAGAAGTTTTAATAGGGGGGAAGGTTACACATATTACTCACCCATACACCATGTGCGGGATAAGATCTTGCTTCAAATCACCATAGCAAATTGGATCAAATTGCTCCTAGAACATAGAAAAAAGAGACGGCCATAAGATTCAATTGCTACGAGACTAAAACCAGCAGAAAAGTAGACGAGACTCGATAGCTGTAAAGGGCCAGAAATAGCATTTCAGTTGGTCACAATCCAAATGGAGTAAAACCACCATGAGCAATTGTCATCAGCAACAACTACCCCATAACAAAACAAATCCACAGGTTCCTTGTTCAGATGTTTTTCGGTGTATTGATGAAATAACCTCCCATGGAAAAGTTGGGACTATACAAGTAATACAACGGACCAGATCATTACACCAGTTTTTTTTTTTAAAAAAAAAAAGGTTCTACCACTGAATCAGCAGGGGACATTATTCTTAAAAATTTACTGCACAGCTATCAGCCTATAAGCAAAGGAAGCACATCTACGGACGATTACAAATTAATCACATTTCTCAATTGAAAGCAGCAGCCTTTAAGTTCAAAGTTCTAAATATCAAATTTCAATCAACAGGGCAATTTACCAGCAGAGAAACCTACGATATTGGTTATCAAATCAGCATGAGCAACAAAACAGAGAAGGCAAAGAGGGAAATAAAGAACAAGAGGTGAATGTTTCTTCTTGTTTACCTTCTTTATTTCATTTTATTTGTTGGGGTGGAGAGAGAGGGAGAGAGGGAGGGAGGGGGAGAGAGAGACTTTAAACTCACATGGAATACAGAAACAACTTTCGGAAGCAGTGATCTTATCTCATCAAGACATGACATTCTCCTATTAAAAACCCTCCATCTTAGGTCAAGATCATCACCATCAACACCTCTCTCCGTCTGCTTTTTCTTTATAATATCAACCAGAAATTGTGGCAGTTTCTGCTCACCATGCTCTACCAAGCCCTTGAGAGTAGAATGGATCCTTTCACAGTCAGAGGAACATAGCCAATCCCCTTCAGGCAATTCCTGCAACAAAAGTTATTTAAGACTTTTGAGCTGAGAAATATTTTGCAAACAGCATACTAATAGCCTTCAAAACTGTCTGTCAATACTAGAAAAGAGGAAAGAGTGTGAATCAAACCTTTAAATAATGCATCTTGCGTTCTCTTAGACAACCCACATGATACTCTTTTTCACACTGGAAAAGGCACACTCATTAATCACGAGACCCAATTTATTTAACTAAAAAACAAGATACCGAGGTACGTTTATAGATATATACCTGATCACATATTATGACTGTACGAGGTCCAAATCCTGATGTGCAAAAATCTTGAGCTCTGGATATCAAATACATAATATAACTCACCGTCAATGCATCTTCTATATTACTAAAAGATTCCAGTAATGAATTTATACACTTAGATAAACATGACCTCAGGAGAGAGGAATCTAAATGCAGCATTACACAACAAAGCATATCAGAGTGGCAATTAGTCCCATCAACCCGTATCCTGTGCTTTACCAGCTCAACCTCGTTTAGACAAAGGATTTCACATAAACAGCCTAATTTATCGATCATGGAAGTTTTAGAAAACAAACAGGAACAAGCACCAGACTACTCTACATTATGGAGCCACCCCTGATCGAATTGAAAACCATTGTACTCCTTCAGAGTCAGAGTGATTATAGTTCACTTTTCACTCATATGAAGAAAAGTGGAAATGAACAAATGGTAAATAAGTTCAGTGGAGCAATGAATCAACTGCAAAGTCACAATAAATATTTAGGACAATTAATTTAAAAACACCAGAACAAGAAAGAGAACAACCACTTTCTTCACGGAGTAAGAGAAAACCTAAGACTTCCCACAGAAATACAATGAGCAACATGAGTCAAAGATATTACCTGCACAACGTACAGCAGATACCATCTTGAGTATCCAGGGTTTTGACAATCCGAATGCAGCGATTGGTTATCTGCTCTATTGGGTCAACTCCAGGGACCCGACCAGCAGCTATTGCATTACAATTGCGCTCAGCAAATTTTTCCTTCTGGAACATATCTTCACAATATTTACAGTACCATTTACCCTTTGGAATCCTTGGCAGACAAATGCATTCTGGCATCACAAAGTAGAGAAGCATCAGTCAGCAAAATTAAAACATTGTAGATAAGTAGTAGACAATTTGAGTCTCAATGAGCACAACAGATAAAAAAGAGAAAGATTACACAGCAATACTAGGCCCGTATTTACATTTATTTACAGCATAATTTAACAAAGACTATGTCACGAGCAAGACGCAACTTGAAAGAAAACAAGAAACCACAAACATACTCAGCAGGTATCACCGTATCATTACCCTCAAGAGCAAGAATCAACTATGAGCTTGTACAGTCATATCATATAGATACATTTTACAACAGAAGCATAGGGAACAAGCTGGACAAACAGAGCCTCAATAAATAATTTCCTCTGGACAGCTTGCTCTCAAAATTACAAGTCACATTGAGTTTTCCACAAATCCAATAAAGGAGTCAAGGACAACAAAAACAAACAATATAATTAATTCAACTAATCCAAAACCTCTAAGAAGAATTTAATTCTTGACGTGACGTGTTTTTATCCTCGAAACATATGCTGGTTCATTTCTCTTATGCTCCCTTTAATACACTTCTTCACTAGAACCTATCACCATATGTTCTTTTTCATAATTGTTAACGTTAGTAAAAATTCAAATAGTATAGTGACGAGGGAATATCAATTTACTACAACTATATTTGAATTGTAAAAATAAATAGAAAGCTACTCATCCTTCTTAATCAAAATAACATGAATTGTACTATAGCCTATTACATAAGTTTCTATGAAATGGGCTGACACTTAACAAAGAAGTTACCAGCCTGTTTGTTGAAGCCCCTTCACCTTATTCTTT
Organism: Mesembryanthemum crystallinum; assembly: GCA_030267885.1. Taxonomy (NCBI): domain Eukaryota; kingdom Viridiplantae; phylum Streptophyta; class Magnoliopsida; order Caryophyllales; family Aizoaceae; genus Mesembryanthemum; species Mesembryanthemum crystallinum. Next base: position 4,848 of record BSSO01006611.1, read on the forward strand.
CACTACCTCTTAAATATTAGCGCATAAAACTACTGTAACTCCATGTAGCATAGATAAATAATAAGACAGCATCCAGTCACCGCATAGTTAAGTAACATCACCATAGACCCCAAGGCTCACCAATATGAAATGCCCTCGGGCAGCCGTCACAACATAAAAGATCCCCTGCATCTTGACAGGTACTACAAAGATCATCATTCTCGTCCGTTGAGAACTTGCGTGTTCTGGATAGATTGAGAGACAATTCATGAAGGGAGGTTCCATTTGACGTGTATATGTTGAGGTAACTGTCATAACAACAAAATTCAAAGTCGTTATATGCATGACAAATTCAAGATGAGAGCTACTTAGATAGTAAGAATTTGTTAAACAAGTTCTGATTCCATCTGGAAAGAAGTATGGCTGTCGGTAGCATTTCACCTTTGAGAAATATCCTAAATATACTTCAATTTTGAAAAATAACCTATAATGTAAAACATGATTGAGATAGGTGAAAAAGCTTGATAATCAAATAAAGGTATCCAACTATGTCCTCACAGATGTTGATTCAGACCCTGTTTAATTTTCCAACTGTGCAGGCTTATTGACTCTGGACATGAAAAGATATCAAACAAATTATTCAGAAATATAATGTCAATCTTAAAGTCAAGAATCAAGCCTTTCCCTAAGATATAATTTCCACTAATCACCAGGTTATGCATATGCTAGGACAAAAGCAACAGAATGCAAATAAAAAAAATATAAACCTTCACTTGAAACTACAATAGCAAAAGAAGAGCTCTCAGTACTCACGGCTTTCTACGTTTGGATTCACCAGCATGTGCTTCAAACTGTGATGGGCTGACCTGTCCATTAAATTACAAAAAGACATAAATATCACACATGTCACACATCCAATAATTAAAACAGTCAACTAAAGGGAAAATATATACCTCTGTGTTGCAGCAATAACAGTAAATTGCAAAACCAATCTTGTAGCCAGATAGAATCTTCTGCTCAACAAAATGTAAATAACTCAGAAAAGACAAATAGACATATAAACACATGTATTCCATATCATTGAACAAAAAGAACAAAGATTATCTGCATCGGGCAAACCTTTCCACGCACGTAGTACCCAACTTCTGTTCCATCAGGCAGAAAATTGTCCTCAAAGACCAGTTTATGCAACCGCAAATCCCTAAAAAATTTAAACAGCACCAAAGATAGCACACAGAAATCAGTCATTGCTGACAGGAGAAGCAAAAAAGGAAGTGAAACATCAGCAATAACAGGGAAAACTCACTTCCGCGTTATCTTGCCCTGACTTTTGTTTGATGATGAGCTGGTTTTTGAAGCACTATTAGATGACTTCCGTAGAGAAGCAGATCTATTTGATCTGAAACAATGATTTTGAACACTCATAAATTCAGTATTTAAGCCCACATACCACAGAACATTTACCAAATATGCCTATATTTCATCAGTTCATTGAGTGTGGATGTCAAGTAAAATTACATAGAAACTGACATAGATAAGTATGTACCATATTTAAAAGAAAGAAATAGTGGAGTCAATTGCATTAGATGATTAATTAGACTATAATCTAGATTCTAAGAATGTCTAAATAAAAGTTAGGAAGTCAATTGACAAGTGAACAAACACAATTATACAAATCAGTAAATGAAAGAGTCCAAAACTAAGTTAGAGAGCTTGTAACTACTTCGATGTAGGAAATGTATTAAAAGTAGAGTGCATCTAATTCCAGATATAAAACAAAGAGCTTTACTTCTTCCAGAAAAGGCTAATAACATTGATCGTGTCAGAAGTCTGGAGAATAATGTAAAATTTACCAGGTTCTCCTCTCTGGGGCATTCCACTTAAAAGCATTGTATGAAAAGAACCTAACTACACGGCCACAGAAGTTCAAAGGACTTCAAAGTAATTTAGAGGAATTTTTGTGAGAATGGAGATATGGATGCTCAAACAGCTTGCCTTGTTCCCCTCGAGAGTCATCAAAATCAACAGAGAAAATTCCACAATGGATAGGAATGTTATGATGAGCACAGGTAGCAGATACTAGTTATGACAAAACAAAGATCCAGGCTGAGGATATCAGCTCCGCTATTCATCTAGCACTACACCACGATCATCCTCTAATCTTGGGAAGTGGAAAGTGCTTGTCTAGAGATGATTAGAGCTCTTATGAACAGGGATCCATAGATGACTGATATCAGCAAGTTCTAGAGGCAATTTTAAAACTTAAGTGATGGTTTGATTTACTCTGGGAAATTAAAATATTATAATTTCCATGCATTTACTGGTAATCAGTAGTCCACAGCTTGTTGTGAAATGCTAGAAATTATTTGTTTGGTTAACATGAGGAATACTTTCCACTCACTTGGGGGGCTAGGTAAAGCAACTACCCTCATTTTGTGGGAAGTTGAACTTTATGGGAAAATCTATTTCTTGCATTCTAATCAAATAACTCGAAATTTTAGTACTTGTAAAAAACTTGTACTTCTCATAGAACTCAAGCAATACAACAGGCAATCTATACAGCAAGGCATTCTGTGGTAGCTTCAATGGAAGATCAGGATTGGGAATCATCCAAATTGGCATGAGGGCATAGAATGACAGAACTGATTGTAAAGAATTAATCGAATACATCACAATGGACACCCGAATTATAGAAGCAAATTTTGCATATTTTTGAACTGAAACACACAAACCAAAAACAACTACTACGGGAATTAGTCTAACCACTGCAAAGTGACGAGCATGGGGTCCCTACTCCATCTAAGGAATGCAACATCTTGGACTCCATACGTTATTAACAAAAGAAAACAGAATTACTAGACATGATGCTCTCACAAAACATACCTTTCACCAGTATCAATGGATTGAGTAGGAGTTTCCGGAGAGGCTTTCAATTCTAAGCATGAACCACAAAGCAAAGTTGTTGCACCAATGGAAGTTTCAGGCATAATTCCTGGAAAAGGGGGCGAGGGGGAAAAGTTCAATTAGTATCAAGTTCTTTGCATCCCACAAGAACAAAATAGTAACATAGGAGTAAGAACACCAGAGTTACCCTTGCAGCTACGACAAAACACGGATTTCTTTCCCGACGAGGAACCTATAGCATTCTGGATAGTGATCGCCAAAGAATTTTGACTGGCATCCTTGCATGCATTTAACACATCGCGAAAGCTTTTTCCATTCTCAAGATATATGTAATCTGCTGGACGTTTGTTTAAACTACCCGCATGCACTTCGAACTGGTTAGGCGTAACAATCTGCAACCAGGACCTTAAATAAGCCACCAAGAAAGAAAAACAAAAAAGAGCAACAAAAAAACAATGCTCACAACACATGCACGACCACTAACACCCTGAGAATATCAAAGTCAATATCCACTTTAATTCCAAACTCTCAGAGAATTTACAAAAGAAATCCATTAATTCATCCACAAGCTCTGAAGCTTGGACACCTAGGATAGGGGCCTGTCTCGTGTGTCGGACACGAGAGACATTCGGACAAGACACACAAGTACATTTGGACACAACATGTTTAGGCTATTTTTCCCATATCCGTGTCAGTATTCGTGTCCATGCAACCTAGTCCACAAGTATTAAAATTTGGGAAACAAAAACAAATACTACTGTATATCAATAAAATAACCTATGTTTCAAACTCAAACCATAGTGTCAACTTACTTGAGCACCCTTGCAATCATCACAGCAACACAAAACCCCAGTCCCTCTAATAACTCCATCAAGCCCTCTATCTCCCACTGGATGTTTCTGTAAAAAAAAAAAAAAAAAAAAAATATCATCAACCACAAACAATCAACAAAAACCCATCCCAAAAACTTTAACATCTTAACAAAAACCCATCAAGCATTGTTCCTTTACCTTTCCTCGAACGTACTTAACAGAGAAACCCTCCAACAACCCCGTCTCAAGTAACTCCTTCAACTTCGTAGGCACCTTCTTCACATCACTCTTCTTCAACAAACTCGTCTTCTTCGAATTATCTTCAACCGTTTCATTTTCCACTACAGGATCACACTCATTATTCACATTCACATCATCAACCCCACTCTCTCTCCTCTTGCTCTCCACATTGCTCTCCTCATCACTAAACACATCCACCACATCGCTCTTCGGCTCATCCTCGCTTTCCGACACCACAACCTTCCCACTGTTCTCCTTCTTCGGCCTCCCCACCCCTCTCTTCACTCTCTTCACCGCCCTCGAACCTTCTAGAACCGGGCTCGTCGGCCCGGTCGGAGCCCGCCTGACCCGGGTCCGGCTCAGTAAGCCCGAGATTTCGTTCTGAGACCTAATCGCAAACTCAAACTCCCGTTTATGGCCGCACCTCACCTTCGAAAGCACCACAAAATCGTTCTTATCAGTATCAACCCCATCCGCCATTGACGATTCTTCAATTCAATCGAAACCTTAACCTATAAAAACCACCAAACCACTCAAATTGTGAGCGTTCTTTTGGAATCGATTTCAATGGAGAAAAACCCTAAAAAAAGGAGAGAGAATTAAAGGAGGGAAAAACAGAGAGAAATTTGAGGAGAGAGAAAGCTTAACGACGAAGGCGAAACGAGAGAAGAGAGAAAGAGAGGGAGGGTAAGTAAATAAATAAATAAACGCGGAAAAGCAAGAGATTTCTGGGTGTTTTTTTCCCAAATTAGCCCTAGAGGTGTGAACGAGATCTTAGGTTGAAGACGTCGGTAAATTGGGGTATTAAGTAGGGGTATTTTAGACATTTGAGATATTATTATGGATTTTGATTTTATTTTGTTAGCTTTTGGGCTGGTTTTGGGGGGGTTTTGTTTATTTTTTTAGGAAAGATTTTGAAACGTCCGGAAAATTCGCGGCCAAGGAACTAACCAAGTGAGGAGAGTGAGGTCATGGAGTAATTAAAAAAAAAAAAAATAATAAGAGNTTTTTTGACAACAAAGAGTAGAGTCTTATAATAGGAAAGTATGAGAAGAAAAAGAAAATCAGAGGATGATATTAAAAATATACACTTTTGGCACATTGGTCCTTAAAACCGAAATCTTCAATTTAATTGATTATTTTTTTTTAAATTCATTTTATAATGTTTCTCCCTTTTATGAATTACATAATTATTTTCTTCTCTTTTTAATTATTTTTCTCAGTTTTTTTTTTCTTTTTTTTTCCACTTTCCTCTATTTTCTTTCTTTTTCACTTTCACATTCAATTTCAATTTGGTAATTCGGAGTCGTCAAATTTCTATGTCCTACTCCCTCTTTCTATTTCAAATGTTGCCGAATCATCTAAAATATTTGTCTATCTGTTGTCAAACCAATTTTATCCCACATACTTTTCAATAATATCCCTCCACTATAAACCAAATAATATAAAAAAATTCAACAACAAACCCACTTTTCAATTTAGAATTAATTTATTTTCCTTCGCCCTTTCTCTATTCTCTATCTATCTCTCTACCCACTATCTATATTTAAATGTTTATCTCTAAAGGGTAAATTTAAAAATAAAATAAAATTAAACCTCATTTTTTTTCCTTCTTAACATCCGTACAAATTTGGTTTGACAACATTTAAAATGAACGAAAGTAGTATTTTGCTATAGATTAGCCAAAACTTTAATTTGTCCTTCATCAAATACTTGGAAGCCAATTTAACGAAACATGGGTTACTATATGAACATTTTCAAGGGGGGTTTTTGAGTTGTGTTATTCGTCACCACGACTATATAAGTCTTGTGGGGTGACTTTGGTTGCTGCTACGATTACTTGCTGCTCAATGTTTGAGGTTAGAAAATAAATGATAAAGTTGCAAAATGGTGCTTAGAAAATACTGTAGATGATGATGATCCAGCTCTACCACAAATACATCATGATACCATTCGGGTTGCAACCATGGTTAGAGAAATAGCACAAGCGATGCACAAAATGTCCTCGGGTTAGAAAAGGACTGCGTGCATTGTTAGGGTATTTGCACCTTCCGGTCCTTGTTATCTTGTTATCATAAGGGAATTAGGCTATGTTTGGCAAAATTAGTTGTAGCTGTAACTTTTGTTAAAATCTTGTTTGATAGCAGAGAGGAAAAAAAAAAAAAAAAAAGCTGCAGCTTCAAGTTGTAACTTTTACTCAAAATCTAGTTGTCAAGTGAAAGCTACTATGAATAGCTTTCAAAAATCAGCTGTAGCTGTAACTTTGCTAAAATCTTTGTTTGGTAGTTGAAAGAAAAAACAAGAAGTTACAAGTTTCAAGCTGTAGCTTTTGCCCAAAATCTGTCAAAAGCTAATTTTTGGTGCCAAACATAGCCTTAATAGCAGATTATACCGGACTGATGCTAATGGTTTCAGGAAGATATGACCCTCGAGAAGCACCAAATCTTCTTTTGAAAGTTGATAAGTTTATCTTCTAACTTTTTTTCATCAATCCTCCCATATGTAAGAGAGTCGAAACACTTAAAAGGTCTGAGAGATTGGAAAAAGCATTGGACTTGTACAAAGAAATGAAAGCTAGCGAGAACGACTGAACACACCTCAAGCCATAATGTTCAATACCAATTAAGCTGAGGCAATTTTTATAAAATTGATTAAAATTTAGGATTTGCGAGGAACCCCCTTATATAGGTAGACTTTTTGTAAAAAATCTCCTTATATAACTTTTTTTGTGGGGAACCCCCTTATAAGTTACTTTGGCAATGGCCATCCCCCCTTGTTCAATTTTCCGACCAACTTATGGGTTTTTTGGACCGATTTGCCCTTGCAAAAATTTTCCAAATGGGTATTTTCTTCACCCTTTGGAAAATTTAACATATGAATTTCAACAAAAATGTCAACTATGAATCAAATGAGATCTAAAGGGTAAAGAAAAAACCCATTTGGAAAATCTTCGCAAGGGCAAATCGGTCCAAAAATCCCATAAATT
>BSSO01006612.1:0-11768 GCA_030267885.1 Mesembryanthemum crystallinum
AAATTGAACTTGGATAGAGAGAGATGTATGAAGAGAGAGAAAGGGGGTGGGGAGTGGGGGAAAGGAAAAAAACTGTTTTGGGTTGGGGTGTAGTGGGAAAGGGAAAGAAACTTTTAATCTTAACATTTAATTTTAAAATAAGGACAATTTAGACATTTTGCTGTTTTAAATAGTTGTATGTATACTATTAAGTGGTTGTATTTAACGCCACCCTTTTTTTAAACCCTGCATAAACCCTTTGCGACTTGCAGCGGAAGGCACTCACAAGTCACAAGTCACAAGTCACAAGTCACAACTCAAAACCTACAAATTGTGAGAGAGAGAGAGAGCAATTGACGTCGAATTGCTGATTCCTTTTGTGATCAAATCCCTGAATTTTGATTATCGACCAAAGAGAAAACACAATGAGCTACGATCGATTGACATTCAACAGCTACAAGAAAGACAAGCCAGAGAATGTCAAGCCAACAGTTTCTGTTCGCCAACCTCCCAACCCTTCACTCGTTCGTCTCTGTAGGCTCGCTTTTCCCTTCTGCTTCCTCGCCAATTTCGCTATTTCCGGTAATATTCTCTCTCTTTTTCTATTGAATTGTTGTTGTTTCGATTTGGGTTTTGATGATTATTTTGATGTTGGTGAATTATGGGGTTTTTGGGTTCATATGGATTGTTTGTTTTGATGTAAGAATATATCGTGGATGTTGTTCTTCGCTTTTTTGGTTCTGGTTCTGGTTCTGTTTGAAGAGAATATGTGTTTGGTTTCTGTATAGAAAAAGAAACAATTGTTAGTTGTTTGAAATTTGGTTGGCAATTTCCCCTAGAAGACAATTCTGGTTCTAGTTTTACCAAATTTGTTTGCTTGTGCTTAACTCTACATCGATACAAGGGTTTTGTTGATTTTATAGCAGTGATCTTAATTCAGCTTCCCAATTCCCACTTGTTCACTTAATCTGTGCATATTTAGTGCCCTTAATTCCTCATTCATAACAACTGATTAAAACATCCTGCTTAACTCAACACAACAATTTTTTAAAAGACTTGAGCACTAGTGAGTGGCACCAAACATACTCGGTCAAATCTCAGTTAGAGCTGGCTCAATAATAAACAACCCGAGCATGAGCACCGCTTACCTATAAAACTTTCAATGAGCTACTGTACTTGTGAGCGGCTCATGAACAGACTGCTCGGCTTGACTCTTTTACGACCCTACTCACAACCCCCACAGGGCCACAGACCCACACTCCCTCATCCTAACTTACACACCCCCTCTCCAACCCTCTCTTATATTTCACAGCCTTCCAACATCTTTCTAATTCCTCCATAATCAGACCCTTGAATTGAATGAATTTGGGTTACTTGCCTCTTCTTCTTGCTTGTCGGATTGATTTTCTTCCTTGAAGATAGGAAGAGAGAGAAAGAGAATGAAAGCGAAGGATGAGGGGGGGAATATGGAGGGAGGATGTAAATTAAACAAGGACAAGACAGTCATTTGAGGTAGTTGATGTTATATGCATACAAGTGGGGTGTTGTATTTAGAGTTTGGACCTGAATGTTATAGGTAACATATCTTGATCACACTTAGGTCCTTTTCATTTTGATTGAAACTCATTGTTGTGCTGAACTGAAGTTTACTAAATTGATCTCAAATTACAGATATTTTAAGACTGTAACAATAATAACAATAAAGTAACGATAACAATCATTGGTATCCGTAATTATTATAACTATTATTCCCTTCGTTCTCGTTTTCTTGTCATAGGAAGAAAACTAGGGAGACATAATTTATTATAAGGTCTTCTATACTTTCATCCTGTCAAATTTAAATTTGTTTTCCTAATATAGAGATTTGACAATACGACATCCTCAAAAGGAAAATTTGACAAAATGTAAATGACAGAGGAGTATAATCATTCAAGCTAATTGTAAGAATATCAATAACATAATGCGAGGTGAACTAAATCTGACTTAACTGAAGTGAATTGATAAATGCAAGAAGTTGAGGAGAACAGGGCCTTATTTCCAACATATTTGGACAGGTTCAGCAAGTGGCTAGTAGAATTGATTACAAAAAAGAATTAGAAAATTGTGACATGAAATCTGTGATCCTTATTGATTTTTATAACTTAGATGTAGTTAGCCTCAATTCTTCTGCAATTCATTAGCCTCATCTATAATTTTCTGTTTTTGCTTAAAATCGGACTGAATTTGTTGATCCAAGTATATTTTTCAGCATTAGATTAGAAATTACTCACATTAGATCCCTTGTCTCTCACAGCTTATATATTTACAAGAGCTAAACAGAGAGATGAAGCCAATGGGATTCCAAGCAAGCTGCAGAACCGTCGCCCTTGAGTCCTTAGGTCAATCTGGAATCCACAGCCCTCGATCCTTTGGCATGCATTGAAGTGAGGGAATTGAAACTGACAATGAGATTAGACTACAAATTTCTGGTTTGGAAGGATGAAGACATTGTGAGTTAATATTTTGTACATCAAGAGCATCTCTATTTGAAATGGTATATCTTGTAAATGGTTTTTATGGCTACCAACTGATGAACAACAAGGGTGCAGTAATCTTGCTATCCTCTACTCCTTTAAATGTGAGTTTTTGTGAAAGCTTGATATGGAGATTATTGTTCATCGATGATCGTAAATTGTTTCCGCTCTTCAGTTGATGATTTTTTCCCTTTTACGCATTTGCAAGACACTATCAACAGAAAATGTTACTATTTACATGGGAACTGCCTTACCTGCCACTTCCTGCTCATCCAGGTTGTGTCGTACATATCAGAATGATCCTGATACGTAACTGTTACTTAAAGTTTGTTAAGAGTATACTATTTATCGTCTGCAGATTCAGGCAAGTCAACAATTATCAGCTGCTCATCGGCCCAAAACTGAAATTCTAAAGATTTAGGGATCAAAGGCTGGACTGGACCGGCATTTAGTAATTTATTTGATATTCATGGAGATTTTGTCAAGTTTTAAGATGAGGTTACTACTTAATGCACCAAGAAGGTTTAAGTATAAATGATTAATTGAATCATTGAGATAACAAAAGGCAAAGACTGAGGGAAAGTTTTTCCACTCAACTAGGTTAGTATTCTGGTAAAATCCTTTTTGCGTTCGGGACCAGACCAAACTAGACTAAAGACCGTAATGAAATAAAGACCAAGGACATGAACGGATAGTTCCTACTGGTCCAGATTTGGTTTCGACCCAACGGTCCAGTAGAGATTGGAAACTGTGCAACCCTTATTTATTCTTAGCATTTCCTCTTTGAATTTTGACCTTATATTCTAAGGTCCACTGCAATTATTCAGATAATGAAAGCTGGCATGAATCCAAAAAATTGAATAGGCTACAATTGAGCGCTTTATTTCAGGAATGAAGATGAAATTTGATCCTCCTGCACCATAGATGGGTAAAAATTACTAAATGAGAGGGAATGCAAATTGCTTCTGGTTTCTGGTCCCCCAATCACTTTTATTATGCACTCTGAAGCTGCTCAAATTGTAGATATTTGAGGTCATGAAAGAGACAAATGTATGATTTTTGAGGTCATTAATCAAAACTAAAACAAGTTTGAAGTTGTGTGGGCCCCTGATCTGATATGCCTGCATCTCTGAGGTTCATCCACACCCAATCCCCAGCTAACCATCCTATCTCAATACCCATCAGAATTTTCTGAAAACTCCTTTACATCTACCAAATTAAAAAGATGCATTTAATTTTAGATTTTTGACATAAAAATTCCTTTACATCAGAATTTTCTAAAAATTCCTTTCAGCTTCATTGTGTCTTCTTCAATGCCGGGAACGATCCAGGTTTCGAGTAAGCCACAGTTCATTTCTTAGAATGAGTAATTTTAGTTTTGTGTTTCTCTTTTAGCTTGCATATTATGAAGAACACTGTGATGAACGCTTTTCTGCTTTACCAGTATTGGAATTGGTGGGATTGCCATCAGTAATACAATCGACGTCAATGGGCATTAAGGGTAGGGAACTCTTCTGCCTAGTATGAATTTAATTGCTATCTATCTTTGGATTTGTCATTGTATTTAACTCACAGAAGTGGGTAATGCAGTTACTCTGGGGAAACAAGCACATGTGACACAGGACAAGGGAGATGTTTCTTTGTAATGTTGCTCAACTTCATATTAGTTCTGATCTTATTTTGTTCAATACTTAGTTCTGATGACAGAATTTTATGATCTTTTTTTTCAACTAGCCCTTTAGCGTCTCTTCGTGACAATTTGAATGTGTCAATATGTGATTCTGAAGGGAATGAGATAGCCAACACAGGTTTGTAAATTATGTGTGGCCTGTATTTGAATTCATCTTATACATATATGTAGCACTATTGAAGGCCATTGATGGAAATGAAGTTGTGTTGCAGTTGTTGAGACAAGGTCAATTGTTGAAAAGGGTGATTGGGATGATTCATTTGCTCTTCAAGGTGGTGGACATGTTCATATGAGGCTGCATTTCATCCTCTCTGAAGATGAGCGGAACCGGATCCGTAGCATGGTAATATCTGCTTTACCATCTCCCTTTTTCAAAGTTTAGTCTAAATTACACCTATGATGAATTCTGAAAGTTGAATAGAAATTGTTGATCCTGTAAGGGATTGATCATTTGCAATATTAGGATCACTATCAAAGACAGCAATAGCTGTTGCTTTCCAAAACCAAAATTCCTTTTCAGTTTGTTCAAGTTTTACTTTCACCACTTTTTTTCACTTTTGATGCTTTTTAACCATTTCATTTCATCTATTTTGTTCACTAACAGAGAGAATCTGCAACCCGGAAAAAGGAAGAGGATCTCCTCAAAAGGAGATATAGTAGCTCAGACCTATCGGTTGCTTCTGGTGGTAGGTCCGCATCATCTTGTTTCCTCGGCATTGACTTCACCTAAGAAATTAAATTTTAAAACTTCTTAGAGACCGTTTGGCTCAGTTTCCACGATTTTGAGCTTCTCATTCACAAATCTCTCTGCGTCCCCCTCCTCCTTCACTTCCTCCCCCTCCAGGAGATTCTAAGAAAAGTGGCTAGAAATTGAAGCTCCATTTGAGACATTCTATTTTTCGCCCCATTTTAATTTCTTAGCATAGGAAGAAATAATGTGAATGCTGGCGGAGAAGGGATTTAAGATTTGTGAAGGAGAAACTCAAAATCCAGAAATTAGGACAAACAACGTTTCAGTCTGAAGACAAGACTATAACAATAAGTTTTACTTTTCATCTGAAATTCACATCAGGCGCGCATTTTCAAAACATTCGCTGGAGATCATCCCCTATAAAGCTAAAGAGCGGCATGTGATTCCTGCTGACCAGCAAGCTGATAAGAAATCTGCTGAATCCAATGCTATGGTTTTCGCTAAAGCTAATCCTGGTCAGAAGAAACAAGTAATGCCAGTTAACTTTTTGTTCATATTAACTTAATTTCTTAATCACGTAAAAATAGATGTTTCAGTTACCCTTACTGCAAACAGGCATTCTCCACCTCCAAATCAGCTGGTGCATTGGATAAGTTGTCGGTTCTTCAACCCGTGAAGGAAGAAACTCAGCCCGAAGATCAAGAGAAGCAGAGTCCATTGAAGAAAGCAGCTACAAGTGGTATCAGGAAAATGATTCTTGCATTTGAGACTAGCCCAGCGAAGGTATTTATTTTTGTGAAAAACCATGAATATTATACTACTCTATTTTACTGCACATGAACTCCTAAGAATGAGATACCAAAGAGAGATGTTCATTGTGATCAGGAAGTATTACCTGCTAGTAATAAAACGACATCAACACCTCAATTAAGTACTAGTAGTACTACTGCAATGGATGTTCCTTCCAAAGCACCAAGCTTGAAGAAGACTGTTCCTGTGAAAGGCAAAGTGGTTTTGTTCAATTTAGAAACGACTCCAGGTCCATCTACTGCACAAGAAACACGTGTAGAAAGAGGGGAAAGCGAGGATTATCCGTTCAAAGAAGCTAAACCAATTTTGTCTAAGTTAGAACCAGTATCAGCTCCTTCTATTGAAGAGAGAATATGGAAAGGAATGGGGGAAAGTGAGGATCTTGGAGATCCTTTTCAAGAAGCTAAACCAGTATTGTCCAATTTAGAAACGGCTCCAGGTCCTTCTACTGTAGAGGGAATACGGAAAGGAGGAGGGGAAAGTGAGGAATTTGGAGTTCCTCTTCAAGAAGCTAAACCAGCTTTGTCCAATTCAGAATCGGCATCAGCTCCTTCTACTGAAGAGGGAACACGTAACAGAAGAGCGGAAAGTGAGGATTACGGAGATCCTTTTCAAGAAGCTGAACTAGCTTTGTCCAATTCAGAACCGCCATCAGCTCCTTCTGTTCCAGAGGAAATACGTAAAGACAGAGGGGAAGTTGAGGATCGTAAAGATCCTTGTGAAGAAGCTAAACCAGTTTTGTTGAATCTAGAAATGGCACCAGCTCCTTCTATGCCAGAAGGAAAGGGGAGAGGAGAAATCAAGGATTTTAAAGATTCTCTTCAAGGAGCTAAACCAGTTTTGTCCGATTTAGAAACTGCACCAGCTCCTTCTATACGAGAGCAAATACGTAGAGGAAGAGGGGAAATCAATGACTCAGGAGAACCTTTTCAAGGAGTTAAACCAGTTTTGTCCAATTTGGAAACTGCGCCAGCTCCTTCTATTCGAGAGGGAATACGTAAAGAAAGTGGAAAAATCGAGGATTCTGGAGGTCCTTTGCAAGGAGCTACACCACTTCTGTCCAATTCTGACACTGCACCAGCTCCTTCTATTCGAGAGGAAATACGCAAAGGAAGAGGAAAATTTGAGGATATTAGAGATACTTTTCAAGGAGCTAAACCAGTTTTGTCTAATTTAGAAACTGCATCAGCTCCTTCTATTCTCATACGTAAAGGAACTGGAAATGTCAAGAAATTTCCAATTTTGTCCAATATAGGAACTGCAACAGTTCCTTTTATTCGAGAGGGTATACATAAAGAAAGAGGGGAAACTGATGTTGGAGATCCTTTTCAAGAAGCTAAACCAGTTTTGTCTAATTTAGAAACTGCACCAGCTTCTATTCAAGAGGGAATACATAAAAGAAGAGCAGAAATCAAGGATATTGAAGACCCTTTTGAAGAAGCTAAACCAGTTTTATCTTTAGAAACCGCCCCAGATCCTCCTATTGCAGAGGAAATACAGAAAGGGAGAGGGGACATTAAGGATTTTGGAGATCCTTTGCAAGAAAATTTAGGTCAGAAGAATAAGCAGTTCAAGGAGTTGAGAACCCAATCCATTGATCAGATTATTAGCCAGGACAATATGACCAATATGCAACCTGCTAGACGAGAGAATAAAGAGGAGCAAAATTCCCCCCAAAAGTTTAGATCTTCGACTAATGAAAGAAGTTATTCTTTTTGGGAGACTCTTGTTCAAGTATTTCCAAGTGGAAAGCGGTCTGCTAACAATTTATTCACAGAACAGAAGTGGAGAAGCAAAAATTGGGAATCTTCTCAACGTAGAGTGAAACCCAAACTGCGTCATGGGGATGACCATTACTCCTCTGATGGCTCTCGTGGTTGGATATTTTTAGACGAAAATATATGCTCTTGTATACCACATGATGATAAGCGATTCGTAGATTCAGATACCAGTGGAAGACTAAGAAAGGTCAGTTGGATAGTCTAGGTCCCCAAATGAATCATATTTTCGTCTTTGCTTCAGTTTATCATTGTAGACATACTTAAGCATTGGTTACTTGACAATTGAATGATGCACAAAATGTTGGAAATAAAAGTAACATGAATGTCAGTGATGGAAACTTTCATCTCATCATTACCATGTCCGAACCAACTTGCATGGGTTTTATTGACAATACGTCTATCTAGTCATCAAGGATACTGTATTAAAGTTGCAAATACAAAGATGAAAGGTCTATATTAAAGAGAAAAAGANAAAAAAAAAAAAGATACCATTTAGGTTTCTACTGATATTATCAGAACTTCTGTATTTGGAATCTGAACTTTTGAAATATTGCTTTCTATTTGTGGCATTCCGTTTTATACATTCGATGTCTCATTGCGTTTGCATGATTGTCAGCTTGCCGATATTGGTGTTATGCCAAGTGAAGATGAACAGAGTTCTGTTCAATCAAAAAAACCCGAGCCTATCAGCATGCCAAACAATGGAGCTCCGAGCACACCAACTGGGCAGGTTTGTTTTTCACCTCCATCTTCGACTGGTTGGTTGCATAGCCAGTGGCTAAAATAGGTAAAGATTAATCGGTCCCATTGCGTATCTTTACAGGCAATGAAAATTGCAATTATGGCGGGCTTTGGCCTTCTTGTCTTCCTCACAAGACAGAGAAGATAACGGTGCAAGTCTTACATCTGCAGGTACTCCTATAGCTAGTGGTTTACTGGCAAGAGCCTCTAATGCTACCAAAATACTTGAACCTACATGATTTTGAAGCTTTCCTTTCTAATTGTTCATACATGATTGAGTTATTACCCTTTTGATTCCTTAAGTTGGTTATTTGTTTATCCCTTCATGTTTGAGCAATTCAATGGTTTACAAATGCTGGAGTTACTCAACATGTCTATGTATCTCTGTATCCAATTTTCCAGCTGACTGACATAATCCCCTTATTTACAAATATATTATTGTAGATAATACAGCCAATGGTTGATTTTTCTGCCAACATGAGACCATCATACGAATTTCGATATTTGTAATTACGTCAAACAGCTTATTGCTGATGTAAATTCCATTTTTTTGTTCGTTCATTCTGCAAACACTTCTTACAAGAAGCTAGTTTTCTGTGTCGCTGTGCAATGTTACATGTTGTTTTGTTGCAATGAATACTAGTTAGACTCATAGGGTTCACACCAATTTTGCTGAAACAACATTTACCATTTGCTTTACACCCCAACTTCTAATTGTTATAAGTTATAAAGTTCTCTTTTGGATGTAAATTGCACCCTAATAGTGTCATCCTTATAAATCATTAATTTTGTTACTTAAATACTATGTCATAATTTATTTGGAAGGGGATTAATTTATTTTGTAGTTAAATTAATATTTGGGGGAAAAGCAAAAGTAAAGATGGAGGAGGGAAAGGGTTTATCATATTCTATAAGTGCAAAACAACATGACGGTTAACATTCTCACAGTTTCACTTTCAATCGCAAGTCGCAACTACATTCTACACCAAAAGTTTCAATTTTTTTCCTTAAATGTATTTGATATGGCTAATACACTTCAATGTTATCGTGATCTTTCTGGTTTAAGGGAGGATTTGGTGGTTAAAATTCTTTGGCTTCTACTGAAATCTCTTCTGATAGTTGACATCAAGATATATTGTTTACAATAAACAATACAGTTCTATTATGGAAGAGAGAGATCCGTTGGAGTACATTATTATAGCTAGCAGCTTGGCCGTCATCTCCAATTCACATGTTAGAATGATCATAATTGAATTGAATTGAAAATAGAAGTCGTCAACAGTCTGGTGGGGTAAGAGATTTATCTTACAAATGGGTGGGTAGGTTATGAACCCGAACAATCGAGCTGCTTCGCACCTTCTAACCTCCCCCTATGGTAAGAAGGACCAACATAGACAAGAGATTGGGAAACACACACACACACACACATATATATATATATAGATACAGAGAGAGAGAGAGAGAGAGAGAGAGAGAAGGAAGATGAGGATTGGAGTATTATATTGTACATAACACACTATTTTTGGTTTTGGTAGTTGATAAAGAGGGATTATAACTTCTTTTTTCTGGTAAGTAATTAGAGCTCATATTACCAATATTGAACATTACAAAATTTGAAAAAGGGGCAGATCACCCTTGACTCATACTAGACTCACAGCAAGTGCATACCTTCTAAAGACGGCCACACTAAAATCATGAGTCATGTAGAATCGAACAAACTAGTAAACCAATCTTTATCAATATTACATACTTTACTATTAAGACTACCAACTCTACTTCTAATAGTGAACTGAATCAGTTTAACACAACTCTAGGATGAGGAATGTTAGAATTCCAAACAGTTTCATGAGTTTCATATGCTGTACATTAGTACTGTTGCAGTTGCAAAGAACACCCTTCTTCTGGAATGTACTGGCCTTGCTTCTCTTCTTAATCCACATAAGCAGCTTGCCATGCGCTGCTGTTGCAGTCTTCGGACCCAACCACCTTTTGATCTCGTGGAGGCAGAGACTGCTGTGTGCACAAGTGAAGAATAGGCGAGGGGTGGTCTCAGAGGCTGTCCTACAGAGAGGGCATAAGTCATCATAGCAGACCCCATAACTTTTGAGTTTCATTCTAATTTGCAATCTGTCATGAGCTATAAGCCATACAATAAGACTGTGCTTTGGCCCATTCATTTTGTTCCAGACCCAGAAAGTCCATGAGACTTTATCAGTTTGGAGGTTATGCCATATATCCACTTGCAGTTGTATACTTACCATTGTAGTGAAAGCTCCTTGAGCATCATTGATTAAACCAGGTAAGACGGCAGCCAATCTTCTGCACAAGAGCTTAGAAACACACCTGTAAAATGACTGGACAACAAGCTCTAGGTATGAAGTCTGCAACCGACTGGGGTTGAGTGGTTTTACGGACAAGAGTGATAAGCATGGTGTAAATTTGCTCAAGTAGCTTGACATGATCAATGAGATTAAACACGAGTTTTTTAAAGTGAGCACCCACTTAACCATCGATCAGGACCTGGTGCTTTGGTCCCTGGTGTAGTCCATAACACTTCTTTCACCTCAACACAAGTAAAAGGTCTGCATAGTTCAACAGCCTGCTGATCAGTTACCATTGCCAGCTGCAATAATACTTTCATTAACAGATATTCTATTGGGGCTTGCAGCTCCTAATAGATTTTGGTAATAGCTAATGAAGTTATTAATGCCATCATCATGGTTATTTTGAACATTGACATTGCTATCTGCTACTGATACACCTTATTAAAGCTTCTTCTCCTCCTCAAACTGTTATAAAAGAATACAGTATTAGCATCACCTTCAACAAGCCAATGCACTTTGCCAAGGGATTCTAACTTTTAATACTGTAATAGAAAAAGGAGGGAAATTATATATGCCTTAAACTAATGTCTTCGAAAAACAGAGAAATTGAGAACAATAAAAGTTAACAAAATTTGTAGGTTTTTTTTTTTTTTTTGGGGGGGGGGGGNATTAATCTTGTTTGTATCGGATCGACCCACAAAGGGGTAAAGTGCCTTCAGCAAACAGTTTCTCAATTAACAAGAATAAAACCCTAGACGTTGTAAGAGAGTGAGAGTGCTGAACACTCATACCAGCCACCTATTGGTAATTTGACAAAATATATTGATAGGATATGAATTGCAACAAGATAGTAAGCATAAGGTACAATTTACAAATTTTTAATAGTTGGGGTGTGATTTGCTAATGACCATAAATATTGGGGTACAAAACTCTACGGACCTTAATGCCTTTATGAATGAATGATAGTCAGTAGAACAGCTTATAGCTCATCCCGTACGGTTTGGAGGTATTTTGTTCAGGAATATTTTACAATGGCCATTGCTTAGTGGTGGGTTATTAGAACTTTTAGATTGTGTTTGGCACCAAAAGCTAGCTTTTGGCAGCTTTTGGTAACTTTTGGGCAAAAGCTACAACTTAAAGCTTGCAACTTCTTGTTTTTTCTCTCAGCTACCAAACAAAGATTTTAGCAAAGCTACAGCTACAGCTGATTTTTGAAAGCTATTCATAATAGCTTTCACT
>BSSO01006613.1:0-11767 GCA_030267885.1 Mesembryanthemum crystallinum
CGGCCATCCAGGTATGATTATACCCGTTTAGAGAACCTAGAGTTTCTCTTCAATTAAAATGTGTCAATGTGCTCATGCGCTCTCTCGTGTGTCTTTTGTGTTATACTTTGAATGCAAGACTTAACACCGAGATTGAGCATAACTATGAATATTGAGTATATGTTACTTTGAAATCAAAAGTGATTAGAGATCATGATATCATTTGCATGATAAGATACAAAGTGGCCTGAAGTTCACTTAAGATATGAGTTGTATTATTGATCATTGTATCAAATTTGATCTCTTTTATTTAGCAATTTAAATATGAGCACAAAGAAAACCAACTGCAGATTATAGTACTCCCTAAAATATACTGGTTCTCTATAACTTATCAAGAGGATATGAGTAAATGGTGGATCTAAGTTGGGAGTGATTTAATTAAATGCTCCATAACTATTTATAGAAATAGTTTTTCCCAACTTAGGGGGAGAATTTTACAGAGAAGCTGGTAAAAAGAAAGACATACATTAAATATGTATATTAATTATCCCCGGATGAACAAGCAGTTCACAATATGATATAAAATGAGGTTCATATATCTATATACATATATACCAGCTTTATTTCATATCTCTATAATCAATCGATGTTCAAGCATGAACACTTACAATTTGACTGAGTACTCAAGTATGGAGGCATTATAGGCATGTTATGAATATTGAGACTGAGTACACAATAACCCTTTGGGATGCATTAGAGGCACATATTGGTTATAGAGATGGCATATTATGAATATTGAGACATCTTGCCAACTATATTAGAGTGTGTGCACTTGAAGTGTAGCATGTTAACTTTCATTGCAAAATTGTATTCGGTTCCAGCATGAAAGTAGTATTCATCAAATGGCAAGTTATGCAGTTGGTACTCCTAAAGTGAGTACAATTATTAATAAGTTCTTACAACTCATGAAATACCCCTGTAGAGGTATAGATATCTAAATTAAAAAAATAGATGGCCTATATGGAAAGGAAAAGCTACCTCATAATGAATATTCAGATATCATTAAACAGTACTGATTGAAAACAAGAATAGAGAACCATTATTAGATCTCAACAAATAATATGCAATTCCGGTATGGTATGGAACCGATATGCATATGCAATATGAGATGGACATACAAATGTGGATCATATTATATATTTAACTCCATCTAAATGTCGACACATTGTTGATTGTAATTTAAAATTAAGCGCTCATGGACCCGCAATCCAATGAATGGATTTGCTATCCAAACTGTATAGTTTGCATTTTTGAGTCATATCATCGTTTGCATTAGCTATGCATCATGCATGTCATACTTATTTATGTCACTTTTATTTAGCATTATCACATTAGTTAAAGTCATATATCATACTGCATGCATGCACATTTAATTATATGGTTTGTTACTCCCTGAAGTACTCTAAATTCAATCCTTAAATAAATATCTCGATGGAAATATCAATGGTACACGTATGGACTATTTAATAGTGAAAAGTTCTCAAAGAACTTATGTTTATGAATCTCAAGTGTTCATTATATGAAGTTGTAAATGTTTATACAATAATGAGTATGTAGCCTCAAGTACTCATATAATATGTAAATTGTGATTCGTCTCAACCTTAAGTTTGAGCATGTTAGAGTCATGAGTTTATCCATCAATTCGCTCATGAAAGAGTATCATAGATTGAGATACTTGGAGTGATCACAAATGACTATCTATTGATTGCGAAAGAGATTGAGTTTTTATGGTCCTAAAGTACCATAATCACAAATAAGTGATCGTATTTTCATGATCATCCATTATGATCTCCCACGGAAAGTTTGTGTGCAAGTTGGAAGTGGAAGTCACTCATATACTCAACTTGAGTATATTGCTAAGATTTTGTAAAGTGAGTGACATTGATTGAATATAAATGAGACTTAAACGCATTACAACTTTTGTCCTTTTTGTGTGGGTTTTTGCCATCGGGTTTTCCTTACAAAGGTGTTGGTGAGTAGTGGTTGTAATATTTTTCCCTTCGTCTAGAT
Organism: Mesembryanthemum crystallinum; assembly: GCA_030267885.1. NCBI lineage: Eukaryota > Viridiplantae > Streptophyta > Magnoliopsida > Caryophyllales > Aizoaceae > Mesembryanthemum > Mesembryanthemum crystallinum. The sequence goes on from BSSO01006613.1 coordinate 2,050, forward strand.
TTTTTTCCCAATGGATTTTTTCTAGCGAGGTTTTTGACGAGACAACACAATTAGTGTATTCGCTAAACAATTTGACTTGATGATGGTCTCATGTTATCAAACTTATCAATTTTTGGAATGATATTATGACAAGTGTAAGGTCAATATATGTTTCTTGATCTTAGGGGGAGTAGTCACTTCCTCTAACCATGCAGGAGTCTTTCGTAATCTACAAGCCCAGTCAAACTTGTGGTTAATTTTCAGGTTAATATATATCAATAGTGTTGTTATTATGTGAAGAGAATGCTGCCTACATTACATAATTCAAGGAAGGTGAAAGAATGAAACACATTTCGCCTATGTTATCCAGAAGCTTGGTGACATAATTGTTCTACAGATTCGCAAGTGACATTATGACAGATTTGTTTATCAAGGCACTACCTATTGCAACATTTACAAAGATGGCTCATCATGGTTTGCAGCGACTTATTGATCTCAATGGATATTATCTTTAGGGGAAGTCAAATACGCGTTGCACTCTTTTTCCCTTAGCCATGTTTTTGTCCCATAGGGTTTTCCAGGCAAGGTTTTTAATGAGGCAACATCTTATGCGTATCTGAAGAACAATGTACTCTTTTTCCTTCACTAGGTTTTTATCCCATTGGGTTTTTTCTGATAAGGTTTTAACGAGCCATGTTCTTGGCAATGTACATCCAAGGGGGAGCGTTATGATTATATGTGAATGTACATTATGGTCCCCAATATCTTTTAGTATATCTTGTAATATAGAAAGAGTTATATATTCCATATATTGTGTATTTAGGGTTCTTGTAATATAGAAAGAGTTATATCTTCCATATATTGTGTATCTAGGGTTCTTGCTCCACAAGCAAAACCCTACCTTCTTATACTATATATATCCCCCTTATGAGAATAATAGAAATACACCTCTTCTTTCTTCCTCTCTCTCATTCTCTCTTTAGTTATTATTTCATAACAGTTTGGTTGTTCTTGTATCTTGTTTAGTTTAATTTGTATTAATTTTTAATTCTTGTACTTGTTGTAAGTGTCTTGGGGTCTTTTGATCCGTGCTTCACCAATCTATTGGTGAGCACAATTGGGATCATCTTATGAGAGGATTATCTCGACTTTCTTGCCTTCAAAAAAAAAAAAAAAAAATCAGTAAGAGGTGAGATGTTACAGGAATGATGGAGGCGAAATTTCAAGCAATTTGGACTTGGAGGAAATATTTCACACTTTGTGGAGGGAATTGAATATACGGGCAGTTGTTTTTCCATAGCTATATAGCAATTCAAAATGGCATTTAAATGTGCAATGTCAGCAACTAACTGTAGTTAACTCATTAAACTAGCGGCAAATTGTGCTAAAATGTACCAGTATTGTTAGTATTATAATAAGAACTTAGGGGTCACCATCTAGACTTTTTAATTAAGAATGACATTTTGTAGATTTTTCAATACCAGAGGGGTAATCATTAGAAAAATCTTTTAGTTATTTATAATTATTTAGGTGAAGAAACTCATAAATCAACTTATTTAAAGGTAAATAATTGATACCCTATTATTCTATCAACTCTATGTTTTCAACTATTTATTAAAGTACTAGTTGGGATGAATATGTCAACTTTATCTGCTCAACAGCTAACAACTAAATAAATCAACTAACGGTTTAATAGCAAACAGGTACAGTAATTTTAATGTGGGAAATTATACATGGTGTCATTGTGGTCTGGCAAATTCTATATGGTGTAATTTTATATTTCGATTCTACGTGCTGCCACTTTACTCCTGACAAAGTGTGTCCATTGACCCAAAAGTATTAAAACGTTAAGTTTTCAGTCATATTTGTGAAATGACCATATTGCCCTTAATGAAACGTGTGTATTTATGAATGAAACGTTATTGATTCTCGCCTTTAACAATAAAAAATGATTAGCGCTAATTATTTCCCTTTTAATGATTACCTCTATGTCTCTCATCACCCCATTAACTTTATAATCAGTATCTCTCTCACAACCCCATTAACTTCTTTGATCAAAGAAAAATCACTAGTCTCTCACTCTCTCCTGTGTTCTCTCTCTAGTTCTCTCTCCCTCAGTATGTTCTCTCTCTGGTTCTCTCTCCCTCAGTATGTTCTGAGTTCAATTTTGTTGCTCGGTTGAAATAGTGTAAGGGTCTGTTAATTTCGATCAAAATTGAAGGTTATTGCTGCGTTTTCGGTCGATTCCATTGAAGATTTGAAACTTGTTAGTTGGGTTGTACTTCATTTACAATGTTCGTTGAAAAATTTCAAATTCGAAATTGAACTCTTCCTTGAATTACTTGAAAAAGATGAACGTGGCCCTTTCAGTTGGAAACCCAGAAATTTGCAGTTTTGAGGTGTGAGAAAATATCAGAGGATGGTGGACATGGTGGAGAGAAGGGAGGAAGCTCGTGGTTTTATAGGGGGGGGGGGGACGAAATTAGGTAGGTTAAAAGGATAAAAGGGTAACGTTTTACAACTTTTTGGTCACAAGACACACTTTGTTAAGAGTATAGTAGCACCACGTAGAATCGAAAAAAAAAAAAAAATTTCCACCATGTATAACTTTACATACCACAGTGTCACCATGTAGAATTTTCCTTTTAATTTTAGCATCCAATGAGTGGGATTATTCATCATACAATACGTCTCTTATCAGGTTGTCTAATATCATGCGAGTATTGGACAAACAAAAAATGGTACTGTATAACCAAAACTCAGTATTGGAATGCTACTAGGTGAGAAAAGAGTGATATTCGTTTTTGGGTCATTAGTACCAAATTTTGGGTCACCAATACCATTTTATAGGCTACCAGTACTATCCGCCTGATATATAAGGCCACCTGATATGATATTTTGTGTTCATTATATATGTCAGGCGAGTAATGGGTAAACAAAATAAAAGTGATAATGTGTAAGCAAAAATTAGTACTGGAGTGGTGTAGGGTGAAAGAAATAATACTAGTATTTAGGTTGTTAATACTAATTTTTAGATCATCATTACTATTTTATAAGCTACCACTGTTATCCGCCTAATATATGAGGCCGTGTCATATGATATTTTGTATTGTTTGTGGGGGCACTTATCCACTTCACCGCTCTCATTATGATGAATCGAACGGGGTCATACCATATGACCTTTCCAACTGCGAATGGTATCTTAATCTTATGGGCGTTGTCATAAAATTATTATATTTCCATTTTCAGTAGGCCTAGTCTCTCACATGCTCAAACTTCCTTTAAGATGAAGGATTTGAACTAGCCTACCTTATTTCCTAGAATGGCGAATTTGGTGGTAAGAGACTATGATGACCCAACTAACATTCACAGGTAATTTTTACTTTCTGGCTCTTCTCTACTTTCTCTAATTCCAACCATAAATATTTGATGAGGTTTTGTTTAGCTTTTTTAGAACTAGTATTGCTGTCTAGGCTTATTTTAAGCTCAAACCCAGAATTTTTTTGTTTAGATCAGATGTTGGGGATATAGTAGTATGATTTTGCTAAGATCTTAATACTTCAGCCCCTTTGGGAAAAATTCAACCTGCACCTGATATTGATGTTGATTCTGAGTAGCTGCATATGGGCAATCCATATAGATGATGGTATGGTGATGAAGATTTGTTAAAATTGCTAATAGAGAAATGAAGTTGGGTTGAAAATGGCCCCTTAACCCATACAAGCCTGAGCCATAGCTGAGCCATGAGCTATGCCTTGGGATGGTTCTAAGGGTTTGAGGACTTGGGCTTAAACCGCCACTCTGCCAAATGATTTCCAGCAGTTGGGTTCAGGTACATGAGACTTGAAACCCCTACTTCATGATTGGAGGTCAGCTTAACTGCTAATTGATTGGGGCCTCTAAGGGGGTGGATTTTCCAGATCATTACTGATTTTATGGAGATCTACACAGTGTACAAGTTCAAATTTGAGCTTGAGCTATTCTTATAGGGTGTGAAATAATGCAAAGAGATCTTTGTTTTTGTGGTAATTAGGTCAAACATTCTACATTTTCAAACAATGTCCTGCTTGTGAGAAGCTAATTCTTTTGAATGTCAACGACTGAATAGTTGAGTGCTTTAGAGCATGTTTCAGTTAAACTTAAAAAAATAACATCTTAAGCTATGGTCATTCTTAGTCATCATTCTTTCTGGGTTCTCAGCCATCGAGTCCCTCATCATCAATAGTAGGCTTCTCCATTGCGGCGAGGCTTTTTTTCATGAGATTTCTTGTTAGTAGAAAGTGTTCTGTTAATTACTCATCATTTGTGAAAGCTTATGGTCCCTCGTCTGGGAAATCTTATCACTATGAAATGAATCATTAGCAATTGTTGAGTGGTGGAGCCTAAGTAAGAACAAAAGCATGAGTTTAAGATTGGTCAATGCTTGATTAATTCTTTACTTAAGGCTAGTTAATACCCATTATGATTGTAATTGTTGTTTGGTATTGTAACTTTGTTTTTTTGGAATTATGGCCATTGGTTATGGTGTAGTAAGAGGATGTAACTCCTCTAGTAAATGGGTAGTAAATGGGGTAGCTTGATGGTTATTCAAGTACTATAAGTACCCATGTTAGACTAGAGGTTGAAGTGTCCTTGGCAATTGTAATCCATCATAACACTCATATTTCCTAGTGCGACCGTGGTTTTCTCCCGATTTGGGTTTCCACGTAAAAAATTGCTTGTCTTGTTTATTGTCTCATTTTTATTCATTTGATTATTTCTGTGAGAGTTTGAGAGATCACAAAACCCGGTTGTCGATCCTAACAGATTACTGTATTTACTGTCTTTGTGAACCCAATGTTGTTTTCTGTCAAATTGATTGTGGTTCAAGCAGTTATAGTGTGTGTTTTTGGATCTCTTTCAGTTGGGAAGATGTATGTAGATCAAGAATCGTTCTTCAGCTATAAATGCTATGCCAGAGTCGTATTTTATTAGGATCAATGTTAAACTGTTAACAAGCTTCGAGTTTTGTTTAATTTTTGGCACATTAAGATTTATTACTACTTACTGAGGTCAGAGGTGTTATATGGTGGATACCATCAGACTACCTTGTGATGAGACTTCCGGATGCCCATTATAAATTAGAAGGGAGAATTTTACATGTTTGGTTATACCTGTTGGATCGCATCAGTACCTGGTAGTGGTGTGGTTCTAGTAGGAACCAAAGTAGAGGTATAATGTATAGGAGCAATTACAATACTTGTGAGTTGTGAACTCTCTAGGGCTTTATCAGATTTCCTCCACCCATGCCCTGCCAGTTGTCACCATTACCAGCATCAAGCTTTCTTCAAGCCTGTAAAATATCAAAATGTTACTCCTACCTCTTATGTAATGTGGAAATGGAAAAAGGGAAAAAAAGTCACTCCTGCTTTGGTTGTGCATAGCTTGCCCAAATATGCCTGATTGGTGTAGTCATGCTGGACGTTGCTTACCATGCTGGTGACTTTGGTGTACCATACCTGTATTTGACATTCTAACACTAGTCTGCATACACAAGTATTCTGGAGATTTCATATGACACTAGATCTTCTCAGTAACGAACTGTTGTGATTTGTTTTAAGACTCTTTACTGAACCTTGTGTTATGAATAGATTGGACAATTTCTCTTTCTAGTTCATTTTCTTGGTATGTGATGTACAATCTCCTTTGCAGTGTACGTCATTTTTTGTTGCTAATTGTCCAGGTGATAAATTGTTTTGGTTATTGTTATTTTCAGAGCTCTTATTTTTTGTTGCTAATTGTCCAGGTGATAAATTGTTTTGGTTATTGTTATTTTCAGAGCTCTTATTAATCAAGGAATGAATCCTGATGTCGCCAACTTGAAGAAGAGGAAATTTACTGATGGGTCTGTCAAAGAGTTGAACCTACCTGCACCAAAACATAAATGCTATGAGGTTTCAAATTCAATCAGTTCTGAACAGGGCTCAACATTAACGAATGCCCTGGAATCTGAAGATGTTTATACTCAGAATAATGAAGGTCAAGATGATATGGTTGTATGGGATATGGGATCTCAGTCAGACCAGGACAGCAATAGTTTTCATGGAGATTCGCAGTTATCTGCTGGAGTGAACTTTAATGTGGGTTCTAGAAACTCAGACTCATACGAAGAGGCTTCTACCTCCTGGTCCAATTCAGGATCAGGCATATCCAGATTGGAAAGTAGAACTGAGGTCAGTGCAGGGGATGATAAAGAAGTGATCATGTTCCCTAACGGAGAGGACTATCCTCGACAAGATACAGGATGGCATGACAATGATTTTCTGGAGGAGTGCATTAGTTCAGAGCATTCTAAGGATATCAAGCAATTGACCGCTGACGGACTTCAAGAGTTCCTTTCCTCAAGTGGGATGGATCCCAATATTTCCGCGCTTTCATCAGAAAGGTGGAATGTTGATCAAGGTAACTCTTTCCAATTTGATAGGAGTAATAAACATGTTCTGGGCTTCAGATGTTTTCTACTCATTGTTAGCATATCTCGCCGACTCTGTACTTCTTTCATCTCTTGTGAATCCAGATTTTAAAATTTCAATCAATTTGTCAGCAATGATTGTGCCCAAAAAATAAGAAGCTATTTCTTACCCCCAAAATGAAGCTGCTTTTAAATTTTTAAAACACATTCCTTCTTTGTTTGCAGGCGTTCAACTTGAAAGACGCAAACCCACAATTGATCAAGAGTTTGAGCAGTACTTTTCAATGCTCATGTTGTAAGAGGGTGTTATTAACTTGTATGTGAATAAATGTGCTTACCTTTTGTCTGTTGTACTTATTAAGTAGCTTATCCATTTGTATATATCAATAATGCTTGGCATTTCAAATAGCTTTTACTCAGTTTTTGCGTTTAGGCCGTTGTGCAGCTTGCTCATGTTTGCTTTTCTGAATCTCTATCCTCTACATACTACTCTTTCTGTTTCAATATAATGTTTATGGTTTGACTTTTCGAGTCAAAGTTTATTAATTTGCAAAAAAGTATAATAATGTATAAAGTAAAAATATAATTTTTGGATTCATCTTAAATTGTAGTTTCAAATTATTATGTTTTGTTAAGTTTTGGAATTTATATAATTGCAATTATTTGTGGTCAAAGTGTTGTTTTATAGACCGCGCAAGTCAAACCATGAACATTAAGTATATTGAAACATAGGGAGTACAAAAGAAATCTCAGTTTCTACTTTGAGAGTATTGTTCACCGATGCATTGGTGAGGGACGGGTTCAAAGAGTTCGAGCGTTCGAGCAATAGTGCAGTTTCTTAAAACAAAGCCCAATGAACATAAATGAGAAACCATATGGATTGGCCCAGCAAATATAAATATAAAAGAGATATTGGCGGACTAGTAGATATTGAAGTTGCCCATCCAAATATGAGATCTGATAGTTGGATGAATATGAGCTGATTTGGGAATGTATCATTAAAATGGTATTTTTTTTTGTAGGGGTATGACAGATTTGTATTCTTTTTGGCACCGGCGACACATAGATATTATTTTTAAAAACTAGCGACATTTTGACATTTTTTTTGAACAAACACGTCAAATACACCAAAAAATATACGCTGAAAAGAAGCTTACATTAAAATATTATTATCGAATAATTTCTTTTATTTTTCAGCACTTTTCTCCCTTTTTTTTCCTTTCAAATTTTCTTTTCCCCCAATTTTCTCTCTCCTCTCTCCTCCTCTTTGTCCCCAATTTTCCCCCGGTCCCTCACACCTTTGATTTTCTCTCTGTCCCCAACCAATGTTCAAACTTGGTATGGCCAAGGCCAATTCTTCAAATCCTCCTCTTTCCTTCCACCATTCCCATGATTCTCATTCCCTCCATCAACAACAATAGCATGATAACTCAACACAAAAGCCAAACTCATAACTACCACTACAAACAAAACATCAACATACACAATTCACCAACAAGTTTCAGTTTTACCCAAAACAAAATTATTCAAGCCTCAGTTTCTTGGAATTGATGATAAAATTGAGAGCAAAAAATCACCAAAAACAAAATTATTCAAGGAGAAGGGAAACAAGATTGGGGCAAAGAGGAGGAGAGAGAGGAGAGGGAAAATTAAGAAGGGAGAGAGAGAAATTGGGGGAAAATATTTTTGTACTTAAAGAAAATCATAAAGGAATAAAAAAAAAAAAAAAGGAGACAAAAACTGAAAAATAAAAGAAATAATCAGATATTAATATTTTAATGCAAGATTCTCTCCCGACCTATATTTTTGGGTGTATTTGACGTTTTTGTTCAAAATAATATACCAAATTGTCGCCGTTTTTCAAAAATAATACCTATGTTTCGTCGGTGCTAAAAACAATACCAATTTGTCATACCCCTTCCCCAAAAATATACCATTTTGGCGATGCGGCCGCTGATTTGGTGGGAGTATAGCGAATATGAAACCTCAAGCCCCAAAAGGTTTTTCCTATATGAACAAAGACGATAAGTTGTCTTCCACAAAGCAAAGATTTAAAAAGATAAAATAAAAATACAAAATAAATAAATAAGTGCTTGACAAGTGGGATGATGATTGTGGGATGTGGAGCAATGAAATTGGAGGAGACATGAAGATAACCCGAATTATCAAATTGGTCTTTTAAGTGAGCACCCTTAGAAAATTTGGTCTTTAAAAATTTAAGTGAGTCAGGATGGGATTAAAAATGAACACTTTTGACATATTGGTACTCAAAATCAGAATTTTGAGTTTAATTGAATTAAAAATCAATTTTAAGTCATTTTGGGGATTTTCCCCCTTATGAATTATGAAAATAATTTCTTCCCTTTTTAATTCTTTTTCTCAATTTTTTTTTTTTCATTTCCCCTTTTTCCTCCACTTTCTTCCTTATTTCCTTTCTTTTCTTCAATCGTCCTCATTCTCTCTTCTTCCACTATCGTTGAAATGGAGGAGCATGCAGATAAGGAAGAATAATTAGAAAAGAAAAGGGAGGAAAAAAAGGGGAAAAAGAAAAAAAAAACTGAGGAAATGAATTTATAAAGGGAAGAAATCATTTTTGTAATTCATAATGGGGGAAAATCCCCAAAATGACTTAAAATTGATTTTTAATTCAATTAAACTCAAGATTCTGATTTTGAGCACCAATGTGTCAAAATTGTTCATTTTTAATCACAGCCTGACTCACTTAATTTTGAAAAGACCAAATTGTCCAACGGTGCTCACTTAAAGACCAATTTGGTAATTTGGGGATAATTTGGGAGTAGTTCTGGTACTCGGTCTATTAGACGGGCTAATTTTTTGGTCCAAGAGGCTGAGACTAGTACAAGAAATTTACATACAACAGGGGAGGGGGGAATCGAACTTGTGACCTAATGTAACTAGGGTCTCAGTCTCAACCACTAGGCTAAGGCCTTATTGACAAACGGGCCAATTTATAAGAACAGACTTTTACGCTTCATATTGGTGACTCTTTTTCAAATAGGATGACTAAGGGCCTGTTCTTTTCGACTGAAACTGACTGAACTGAAACTGAATTGAACTGAACTGAACTTATTATGACTGAACTGAACTGAACTGAACTGAACTAAACTGAATTGAACTTATTGCGACTGAACTGAACTGAACTGAACTGAACTAAACTGAAACTTAACTTAACTTTACTTAACTTAACCTAACCTAACTTAACTAAACTAAACTAAATTTAAATAAACTTAATCAAAACTTGATATTATTATTATTATTATTATTATT
>BSSO01006614.1:0-11767 GCA_030267885.1 Mesembryanthemum crystallinum
TCACTAGAAGGGAAGCAATATCTATTCGAGACCTTCATGACATGGGATGCTGAGTATGCAAATATAATGATTAACGAGCTTGAAGATGCAGAGGATCATCATGGATGGGAGAATCAAGTAGGAGATGAGGGCCTAGAAAACATAATGATGGAATAAAGACACCAGTCATGGGCCAGTACTGAAAAGCTGAAGATTCTATCCCAAATAATATTACTGTTTCAACAGTAAAGTCCATTATGTCTACTTTGTGTCAAGTCAATAAGTTGTAAAGCAGTCTTGTAATTGTAGAGCATCTTCAATAGTTCTTGTATCCTAGGCTTGAACTCCTCTATAAAAGGAGAGACTTGTGCATTGTGAAAGGCAGAGTCTCTTGGGGATTCTTGAGCAATGAAGAGAAAGATTTGGATACTCAAACCTCTCTTAGAATCAAGTTTTCTCTTAGAGAACATAATAGCTTAGATTTACCCTTCGAGTGTTTTCAGTTTCCTTTAAGTTTTCTTTTGTAATCTTTCCTTAGAAGGGAACGTTATCCCTTCGAACCTCATATTATGAATAATATTCATTCTAAAAAAAAAAAAGAGCAAGTGTGACAGAAAAAGTGTCACACTGTGTGACGCCAAGGCTTATTGTTCCTTAATTCCTTCGCTACGTTGCACCTCAAATGGTACACGCGTACGTACATACATTATTACCACCCTAAATGCCCTTTTCAATTCCCCACATACTTTTGTATGGTAATTTATTTGTCTGTAACACTTAGCTTGTTGTTAGGTGACAATTCTATGTATTGCTCTATGTTATGAAAGATGCCTTAATATATAATAATTTAACAATTCTTGTACACATTACATATTCTATATTATCTCTCAATAATAATTACTAGTATAAAAAGTGGTACCACCACTTTTCAGGTACCCTTTTTTTCTTCTTTAAGGTACCAGGCCTCATGTATGAGGCCGCCTCATACAAGTTTTTGTGTATATACATATACATATTTTGAGATAGTCTATTCAAAGTTAGAGTTTATCTATTTTGACAATTAATTTGTGAAAAAGTATGACGAATTAACTACAAATTATCTTAGAATAAATTTTAGAGTAAATTTTGGGCAGTGACGATGTTTCGGTTGGTAAAACTATATTTCGTGGTTTTTCCTTCTCAACAATTATAAGCGTTGATTTAATTACCCTAGTGTATGCTAAATGTATTTCAAGGGATATGATCGACATCCGCATTAGTATGCATTAGTTGGAATATATCCGAGCACGTATAGTGAAATGTATAGTGAACTGTTGACGAAGATAACATGCTTTATGATACTATATCGATAAAAAGTTAGAAGTACAAAGTAGTANGTACAAAACATCTCATGATATTATCTTCTAACTCTTCTTTCCCTGAACTATTAGGAAATGTTCTTTTCCAAAAAACAAAAGAAAACATATTAGAGCTACTTAATTAAAAGGTGATTCCTTTAATTTATGCTAGCTTCTAAAAAGAAATCCTTATTCAGATTCTTTAGAGCTACTTATTATACTCCATTAGACACTGTAAGGTGCAAAGACGAGCGAGCTTAAGTAGTGGTTATAGATAGATGGTGCATTAAGAAGAAGCAGCACTTTGATCTGTGCAGTAACCGATGGGGCTGCGACCGATAGGTTTGCATACACCAGAACAGCAAGCAGCTGGTTCAAAATAGAAACACTGGCTTCCATCCTCCCGGCAGTAATCCTCCATTGCTTTCATCAGTTGTTCATTTGCGATTGCGAGTTCTTGCTTTATTATTTCCTTCAAATCAGCCATGGTTACGAGGTTATTAATAATATAACCTCCATTTTCGCAAATAATGTTGGAGCTGCATTTTGTACATGATGAATGAAGAATGCTAAGAAAGCCATAGTTGAGTTTGAGTAGTGCTCATCATATGCTTCTCCATTGAGGTTATATTATTGACACACTACACTTGTTTGACAAGTTGTTGATTGTTAATTAGGGATGACAACTTCTCACCATCCAAAGGGCCTATTTTTATAGGAGTGTCATCCCCTACATTATTTTGTGTGCATGGTTTATTTAATCTACAACACTTGTTTACAAGAGATTATTACATGGTTTGGGACAATAATTAATTTCTTCTCTCACAAATTAAGTGGAACCCACTCCAACAAGCTAAGTACGTTATCCATAAAGAATATATATATGATAAATATCTAATTCTGTGAAAGGGGAACTAATGGTTAATTAAGGACCATCTAATAACTTCTCATTGTTTAGGTTGCAATTCTATATTTCAATGCTCTATGTTACGGAAAAATGCCTTCAATAATTTAACAATAGTATTTCCGAAGCCTTTTTGGTGGTTGTCAACCACTATAATGTAGGGTAAATCACTATAACATGACGAACTTATCCTTTGATAATGATTAGGCAAATTTGATGGGTTAATTAATTGAAGTTATTTCCACATATTAGTCATGATCAATATTTTTTTTTTATAATTATTAGTCATGACCAATTAAAGATAAAAATAAATTATAAAAGTCATGACAAAATAACTCATCAGCCACGACTAGTAGGTATAATATACGATTAGTACCATCTAATTACGACAATAAATTTACCTAAACAAAAATCAGAATAATTTGTATTGATTGGTGATAAATTATAGTGGTTGACAATCACTATTTTTTTTTTATAATATTCCATATATATCTCAATAATCTATATATCTATATCTATATAATTTGTAATCTATATCTATATAATTAGATTAAAAAGAGGCTTATTCAACCAGAGTGCGCCACATCAGCTCGCTATATCAGCCGCCACCTCATTGTTTTGTGCATTATTTCTTAATTTCTAATTTTTCATAATTAAAATTTTTCAAGTTAATATTTGCTAGATCTTCGTCACATTATGGCTTCATTTGTTTGTCGCTCATCAGAATTGTGAATCAGGTATGTCTTCTTCTCAAAATTTCCCCTATAAGTTCCACTGTTACTCCATCATGTAATTGCCTTTGTTTGTCTCTTGATGTTTATGACTCATAAAGTTAGCTGCTGAATTAGATTCAAGACCGTTCAATTACTTCCTCTTAGTTTGTATTTCGATCATTTGCTTATTCTTGCTCCCTTCCTTCCTGATTTATTATTCTTTGGGATTATTAAAACAAGTGAGCTAGAAACTTTCTTAAAAAAAAAAATTGTTTTAATTAGGAAGAAATTCAAAAGTTTAATCTAGCATCTTTAAATTTTTCTCCTAATTTTTTTTTATTTAGTTATGCAACTTATGTTTGAATAACAATAAAAAGACCAAAAACAAGAAAAAAGCAAAACAATATTTTGTTGTGAGACTTTTGTTTGGTTTTGTTTTGTAAGAGAAGTCATAGGTGTCATGAGTATGAGGCTGCTAGCTGACCCATCGAGCATCATCAACAATATCGTCAAGTTGAATCCCGTCCTGAGAGGGGTAGTTGAGTTGGTCGTGGGGTTGAATTCCATGATGGAAGTCATGGGTTCAATTCCCAGTAGGCCTCTTTGCTGAGCATGGCTGCAAGTTTATCTTGCTGGCTTGCCTGTTGTGTGTGGTTTGCAGGCTATTGGATACACCAGGGGTTTATCCAGTGCACACTCGAAAAGTCGTGGCTGCGTGTTCCTCGTATCCAAAGAAAAAAAAAAAAAAAAAGTTGAATCCCTACCCCACAGTACATGTAGAATTTGCTTTTGTTATAGTTAATTCCTGATTCATGGATGACCAAGCACTATCAAATTGTGATCTTCTGATCTAATTATGGATTGCTCTTCTAAGCTGTGAAAAGAGTGTCTTTAAAGATGGAAATGTCGTCAATTCAAGGTCGATGCATGCTCAATTACTGAAGCACTCCATATAATCTAGGTTTCAATAGTGATAAGGGGAGTATAATTATTAAGCAATCGTAATGTATTTAGTTTCAATTTGGCATACTAAAGGATACTATTAGCAAGTGTTTGGTTTCTTTTGTGTACAACACTGGGTTTGATTTCCACTTTAGGGACAAAAGTTTAAACATGAAAAGGCAAAGAGAAGGGTTGAAGGGACAAGATTGGAAAAAGGTGTAGGAGAATTGAAAGACATATTTTGATATTCAAAGAAAGTTGTCATTGTTATATGAAGAGGTTATATTGTTTCATCAAATTGAACAAGAGAAGTTTGTTATTCATAGCAATCTAAAAAGGTCTTTTAATAGGACTCAAGTTTGAGCGTGGACAAAGAGAAACCATGAGAATCTGTCCCTTTCTCTGAGAAGCAGCTATGGCTTAAACCGGACTTTTCACAGCGGGGGGCTAGTATGGTAATGCCCAACTAAGCCGAGTTATAAGTGGTCGTCCCCTCCCCTGCTTTTGATTAGCAAAAAAAAAAAAAAAAAAAAATGAGGATCTGTCCTAACCACTACGTAAATACATAAGGAATAGCTACATATCAATTTTAAAGTTGGTTTCAGGTAGACAATGAAAGACAACGAACAATATAATACAATGGTGGAACAATATGCTACATATCTCGAATGAAGAAAGCAGCTTACTAAAGTGTTTTCTTCTTTATTTTGTGCGATTCTGAACTGCTGTTTGCAAGAACTTAATGGGTCTCTTTGCTCAATTGCATTGAAAATTATTACAAGTTGTTTATAGTAGTAGCATGGTTATAATTGTTATGCTTTAATCACAAAAAAATTGTTTACAGGATAATAAGCATGCTTACTAATTTCTCTGCAGTTGAGGTTCATCAATCGAATGAAATGAACCAATTAATTATGTTGAATTTGTGCACAAAAGAATTTTGACATGTACATATTTTGTTTTCATAAATGTGAATTGAGTTCAGTTAGAATGAGGTAGAAGCGTAAAGCTGGTAATTCACAACAACTAATTAATTCACTAAAATGGTCAAACCTATATTCACATTAAATCAAAGAAAACCATAAGAAATATATATATAAAAAAAAAAAAGAAACCAAATTCAATGACAATGCAACACTAAAGAACATTGATAATTACAAAAGTAAACACTCCGTGCATCGCATGGACATGAACACTAGTTATAAGTGTCTCACTATTACATAGAAAGAGAAAGAGGGGCAGTTGTCTTTAATGTGAAAATCGAATGCTATCCCATATCAAAAATCAGCACAAATAATCTCTAATGATGTCTATAATGCTATGATGTAAGGGTCTTTTTGGGACCTCGGGATATTGTTTGTTGATTAGGGCAATTAGTTGCCTACTTAATAAATTTCATCTTCGCTGTTCAAAAAAGAAAAATGATGTCTATAATGACGATTTGAAGCCAACAAGTCTTTATTAGCAGCTATTTGCTAACCTTGGTTAATGGTATTCTTGACTATATTGTTTTTTAATTTTATCTTATTGCATTGGCTAGGTATAGCACCACATCAACGAGCTTTATATAGATATAGATTGCGAGTGTGCTATTTTGTCTTGCTGTTATATTATTAAGTTAGTAATTATTGTTAAATATATTAATTGTTATGTATTTGCATGTGTTTACAACTATTTCATATTTCAATACGTAAACTCAAATTTAGAATCTGTTTGAATCATTTACTTTAACTATAACGTCGATAACTAAACTCAATAAAAAAATTAAAAATAGAAAAGAAAAAACTTGAAACTAATTGGTGCATCGCCCGGAGTCCTCAATTAGTTATAACAGATTCCATTATCACTTTAAAACTCACCATATAATCCAAACAATTATTGAACTAATGTCCACACTCATACCTGCCCTATTGGTTGTGTTTTGGCAACTAGTTATCTTCACAAAATCTTTAAATTTTGCTATTAAAAGAAAAAAAAAACTGAGAAAAAAAATTCATACCTGACCTAACCAACCCTGCCTTTTTTTATCACTTGAATTGAATAATACTCCCATTTGATGTGTGTTTAAAAGATACGAAACCTCTTTGCTGATTATCAACCACTATAATGTAGGAAAAATCACTATAACATTATAATCTTAGCTGCTGATAATGGTTATGCAAATTTGCCACATTAATTAATGAGTAAATCTCTTGTACAACCGTCTAACGATTAGACGACCTAATTTAAAGGTTATTTTTCGTAACTTAGGGGTTATTTTTAGTGATTCAGTGGCTACTTTATAAACTTGACCCAATCAAGTAATAATTTTTTCGCAATTTAGTGGCTACTTTTATTCACTTATGGGTTACATTTTGACAACTTGTGTAATTTTATAAAATTACTATAAGATATAAAAAGTAGCCCTTAAATGGCTAAAAATAGCCCATATATTGCGAAAAGTGACCACATATTGCGTCGTCTAACGATTAGACGGTTGCACACAATAATTTGTGTTAGTTAATTGAAGTTATTTGCACATTAGTCATGACCAAAAAAAATTTTAAATTATTAGTCATGATTAATTAAAGATAAAAATAAAATACAAAAGTTATGACCAAATAGCTCATCAGTTACGATTAATAGTTATAACATATGATTAGTATCATCTAACTACAATATTAGATTTACCTAAATAAAAATCACGCCGAATTACCAGATGTTTATTTTTTAGGAGAAATTCCACTTTTGTTACCTGAGATATGGCATAATCATTTTTTAGTGACCTTAATTTTGCATATTCCCACTTTGGTTACCAATAATTTGAAAATTAGTTTCACTTTGGTGATTTTCATTAGCTTCGTCATGTTGACTGTTAGTTTACCACACATGCATCATATAATAACAACACAGTATCCATTACCACACACAAAACATCAATCAGAAACATTTTCCACTTAAAAAACAAATAAAAAAACCTAATAGATAAGAAAACGGTACCGATAAGGGTTTTGAATACCACTTCAGACAGTCCATATGGAATGGGTATCACGCCAAATAACCTAAAGGCACCTCTCATTATTGCAACGCTACCGTTTTGCTTGTCAAACTAACAGTCAACGTGACGGAGCTAACGAAAATCACCAAAGTGAAATTAATTTTCAAATTACTGGTAACCAAAGTGGGAATATGCAAAATTAAGGTCACCAAAAAAAGATTATACCATACCTCAGGTAACCAAAGTGGAATTTCTCCTATTTTTTATTACCAACCTTTGCCATTTGGGTATTTTAAAAAACTACAGTGCCAAATAAGTATTTTTAATGGAACAAAAGCGCATATTATCCCAAAAATTCGCTGCCGGTGCCCAAAATTTCAGTTATCCTATTTGTTTGATACTGAAAGGCATTTACTTGTTACGTTTTTCACCTAAAATCACTTTAATCACCTAAAAAACCCCCCAAACTCCCATTTTACATGAGGAGGAGAGAGGAAAAAAAGAGAGTGAGGTTTTTGGGGGATTAAAGTAACTTTCATTAAATAAAAGTAATAAGGAAATGCTTTTTGATATGAAAACAATAGGATAAATGAATTTTTGATCATCGGTGGCGAATTTTTGAGCTTATATGCGCTTTTGGTCCATTAAAAATACTCATTTGGCACCGAAATTTTTTAAAATATACAAGTGGCGAAGGGTGATCATAAAAAATATCAATCTGATAATTCGGCGATAAAAATCAAAATAACTTATACTAAATTTTTTTTCTCAAAGTAGTACTGTAATTGATTTGCTTTTGGTTTTTGACTTTTTGTAGGTATGCACATGCACCCACTAATTACGGAAATCTGCTCCCTAAGTATCACGGTCCAAAAGATTTTGCAGTTTGCTTAGATATGCAAATCTCAACCACTTTTTAATTTTTTATTTTAGGATTTTTTTTGCGGAAAGCCATTTTATATATAGACATTTTTTTGAACTCCCCCTTTATAAAATGTTTATGGTGGGAAACCACCTTATAAAAAACTTTTGTACTAAAAGTCACACCTTACTTAAGATTTCGACCAAAAAAGTTGTATTTATCCCCGTTTTACCCTCATGTGCAAGTCACGTATCATTTAATTGTGTTTAGAGGGGGAATATGAGGATGAATATGAATATGGAGAAAATGATAGTTATGATGAATATGATGAATATTGTGGTTGTGGGCCAAAAGCAGAGGGGGAATCAAGTAAAGGCCAAGGGTAAAATGGGGAAAAATATAATTTGATCGAAATTTTTGGTAAGGTGGGACTTTCAATACGAAAGGTTTTTAAAAGGTGGTTCACCACCATAAACGTTTTATAAGGGGGGGGGGGTTACAAAATCACCTATATATAAGATGTTTCCCCGCAAAAAATTCTTTATTTTAATATAAGATTTTTTTGCGTAGAACCACATTTTATATAGGCGTTTCTGTAAACTCCCCCCTATAAAATGCTTATGGTTGGAAACCAACTTATAAAAAATTTCCGCCATGAGAGTCGCACCTTACCGACGAATCCGACCAAAAAATTTGATTTTCTCCCTGTTTTACCCTCATGTGCAAGTCACGTGCCTTTATTTTCTTCTTTTCCACATGAGGGTAAAATAGGAAGAAAATCAATACTTTTTGCCGGAATCTTAGTTAAAGGCAGGACTCTCAAAGTTGAAATTTTTTATAAAGTGGTTCCCCGTCATAAACTTTTTATAAGGGAGAGTTGACAAAAACATCTATATATAAGGTGGTTACCCACAAAAAATCCTTTAATATAACACACTAAAATTTGTTACTCTTTTTGGAGGTCCATGCAATAAAAGCCATCAAGTATTACAACAAAAGATTTCGCCTTTGATAGCAAAACCTATTCACTGATTATTTAAAAACTATACATTTATGTATATTCAGCTGAATGTACGAACTATTATTAGGTATAAATTGTGTATACTTAAATTTTAAACTATCCAAATAAAAAAATAAGGGCTAAGATTTGATTTCCCAATCTCTTTTAATCCTTTGTTAGAATCAAAACCTAACATGTGTTCGAGTTCAGTCGAATTGTGATCGAAAAAGGATCGTCGAACGAAGTTCAAAGGTTGCAAGGGAGAGCAATCGGACGAGGAGCAGCGCCACCCGGGCGGGCGAGCGCCCATGTCGAGAGCAACAGGAGCTGCGCCGCCCGATTGGGTGGCCTGGGCAGGTTCGCGAAGCGGCGGCAAATTTTGTGAGATTGATTTGTTTTCTATTTTAATTAGAGTACTAAATTAGGTAATATTATATATTTCTAAATATTGTAATTAAGATATTATTTGGAAATAATTAAGGAAGTTACTTAGTTGTGATGGTCTAAAATTTCTAGTTAGAGTTTGGAAATGATACAATTTTCTAATCCTAGTCAGGTTAAGTTTTGGAGATATCTTGGGTTTATAAAAGATGTGTTAGACTCGGGAAAATTTTAGAGAGAGAAAAAGAAATGATGTTGAGCATTCAAAACAAAATTGGAAATGGATGTACAACAGAAAATGGGGGTATGCAATGATGATTCATGTCCTCTCTGTGGATCATCATCTAAAACAACCACCCACTTATTCACTTAGTGCCATTTTACAATGAAGTGTTGGGAGTTATTCAAAGATTGGCTGCAACTGAGAAGAGGGTGTACAGATTGGAAACAAAATTGGAAATGGATGTACAACAGAAACAACGTAACACTATAAAAATCATCAGAAAGATTAATGCAGCTTGCTATGCAGCCTGGCTATATGAGAATGGAGGGCTCGCAATACAGCAGTATGGGAGGCAAAAGTGGTTCACCCATTAAACCTCATATTCAAGATGAAGACTGAGATGAGAGGGAGACTGAAGCAAATGATACCAGCTAAAATGAGAGAAGAGGTGAAAAGAAGAATAGAACAAATGCTAGCAGCTTAATTGAGTATCAGTTAGCTTGTTTAACTTCATGAAATCACATGATGACTTCAATTGTTAAGGTCCTTCCTAGAAGGTAAGTGCCAATTGAACACTGATGCTAAAAAACATGAAGTCAGATAAATTTTCCGTTTTCTTTATTACATACTGATCCATGTATGGCCTATGTATGAACTAATTTTCTGGTTTGTTGGAATGAGAATAACATATCATCTTACCAAAAAAAAAAAAAAAAAGGTGTAAGGAGTGTTTAAGGTGAACGACTAAAGAAATTTAGTAATGCGATTCATGGTTTTTTACCAGTTGGATTTTTCACGTTAAAATTCTCGTGTGTGCTTTGCGTTTAATTCTTACTTTCTTGCCAATAATTCTAACATCTTTAAATATAAAAATCCTTCGAATTACCAAATTGGTCTTTTAAATGAGTACCATTGGACAATTTGGTCTTTTAAAAACTTAAGCGAGTTAGGATAGGATTAAAAATGAACATTTTTGACACATTGACCCTTAGAAACGTAATCTTCAATTTAATTGAATAAAAAATCATTTTAAATTCATTTTGGGAATTTTTCTCCCTTTATGAATTACATAATTGCTTTTCTTCTCTTTTTAATCCTTTTTCTCAGTTTTTTTCTTTTTTTTTCCCAATTTCCTCCATTTTCTTCCTTTTCCCTTTCACATTCAATTTCAATTTTTTTTCCTCACTCCTCTTCCCCTTATCTCCCCTCTCTCATATTCTCTCACCTCTCACCATGTTTGAGAAATTTTTTTGTCTCACCTCACTAACAACCACCAATTACATTACCAACAAGGATTAAAGCTTTCTCTCACCTCACTAACAAACATGGTGGAATTGGTAGTTGTTATTGATGAGGTGAGAGAAAGCTTCCTCAAGCATGGTGAGAGGTGAGAGAAAGCTTTCTCAAACATGGTGGGAGGAGAGAGAATATGAGAGGGGGGAGATAGGGGGAAGAGGAGTGAGGGAAAAAAAAATGAAATTGAATGTGAAAGGGAAAAAGGAAGAAAATGAAGGAAATTGGGAAAAAAAGAAAAAAAAAACTGAGAAAAAGAATAAAAAAGAAAAGAAAACAATTATGTAATTCATAAAAGGGAGAAAAAATTTTAAATAATTTTTTTATTCAATTAAATTGAAGATTCCGGTTTTGAGGGTCAATGTGCCAAAAGTGTTCATTTTTAATCTTGACTCACACACACATGAATTAATTTTTAGGGAATTGTAGGTCGTAGATCTTGCAAAAAAATGGCTACAAATAGTTTTTTTTTGGTTTTAGTTTTTAGATGTGTGTGTGTGCACGCGTGTGTGTTGTCAGAAACCACCTTTTAAAAGTCGAGTTTTTTATCGAACCACTTTATATAATTTTTTTTAAACAAAACCGCCTTAACTTTTACTTACGTTCTACCCGCACCACCTTGATATTTTTGATCTTGGATACATCTTCAATAGTAATTTCAAAATATCATATTGTTATACACTTTTTTAAGGGAAGAAAATGAAGGAAATATGGAAGAAAAAGGGAAGAAAAGGGAGGAAAGGGGGGGAAAAAAAAGAACTAAGAAAAGGAACTAAAAGGGGAAGAAATCATTTTCGTAATTTATAAATGGGGGAAAAATCCCCAAAATGACTTTAAATGATTTGTAATATAATTACACTCAAGATTCTGATTCTGAGGGCCAATATGTCAAAAGTGTTCATTTTTAATCCCATCCTAACTTGTTTAAGTTTTAATAGACTAAATTGTACAAGGGTGCTCACTTAAAATACCAATTTGATAATTCTGTGTTTTTTTATTTTGGTTCTCATGTGATAGTAACGTAGTAGTATCAGTATTGTTGTGGATGTTAAGAGAACAATAATTAAAAAAATCATTGTATTAAAAATAATTAAATAGTCGTTGTGGGGGATGATACTTTCCTATAAAAGGAGGCATTTGGATGGTGAAGTTGTCA
>BSSO01006615.1:0-11766 GCA_030267885.1 Mesembryanthemum crystallinum
TGGGCAATCGTAGCTCGTACGGAGTAGGATGATCCATGGTCTCTATACTAAGTTTTTCAACCATATGAGTCGATACAAGATTCATTGAAAAACCACCATCAATGATAACGTTGCATATCTTCCCAAAAGACTTACATCTTGTTCCAAATATAGGCTCAATTAATTGAGGACCTTCAATTGTTGGCATACCACCAACATCACTTTCCTGCATAGACTCCATCTTGGCCTTGAAATATTGCATGAATTCATCAACAAATTCACCAACAAATTTATCAACATGGAACATTCTCACTTTTTGGGATGAAAAATATTAAAAAAACGTCCAAAAACAATAGCAAACGATCGAATTTCGCAAAAATAGGTTAGGGCTAGTAAGATAAAGCTTAATTAGTCTTGCTTAGATCGTCGTTTACCTATGAAATATACTATTGATTTTCCAAAATCGGAGAACTTCTGTTAGACGTCCTGACAAACAATCGTGAATTTGACGCGGCCAAAATTTTCAAGAACTTTGGGGTCGTGTATGTTGTAGCAATCTTTTTTTCTTTCTCTCTTTTTTTTGTGTGTAAATCGTGGCTTGGTCAAAGTCCGTAGAGCGTTTTACAAGCGAAAAAGTCACGAATACATGGTTTTTTTTGTTTTTGTAATTTAATGGATTGGATGGCTAGGATTTCTGTGGAGGTACGGAAGGGTGGGTTGGGTTCTTGTAGCGCTAATACCAAATTGATGTGAATAAAGTACGAAAAGCGATAAAAACATCAAGTCTTAACACACAATACCAACAAGAGGGGCTCGGGAACTCAGAGTAAATCCGAAGAGATTTAATTAGAGTCACACAGTCTCTAACAAAAGGTCAAAGAAAATAATTCTCAAATAATCAATATCAAGTCTATGTATTATTGATCAATGAAGGGCCTTTATATAGGCAATTACATAGCTTGGAATATAGAAATCCTAATCCTAGTTGGATTTTCATAACTAATAATAAACTAGACTAAGTAATCAACTTCCTTAACTTGGGAAGAATCTACCCAATTTAAGGAAACTAATTAAAATAGGAAATAACAAACCTTCCTAAAAATAATCCTATAGATAAGAAACAAATCCCATGAATTTATGGAAAGATAAACTTTTCTAAATTTGTTCAAGAAACGTTCCAAATTCGCAGGGCTGACTTCAAACTCATTTTCGACCACGTTACGCTCTGAATCTCGCCAAGAGTTCAACATGAGAGTCGTAAATCTCGATTTATCTTTCTGTAGCCTTTTGAAACGCTCGATTTTGACTTTGGACGAACAAGTTACGGTCAAAATACAAAATTGTGTCTGAATTGTAGCGAACCAGTTTTCACGTACGTGGGCTTGCTTGGGCTTCAATCTTTCTCATCTTCAGACTTTCTTAAACTTTATTTTTAGGTATTACAACTCAACTAGACTTAATAAATATATCCTATGATTGGAAAATAAATAACAATAATTAAAATAAAATAAAATTACATTAAACTATCATATATAAGAAGCTTGATTCCCGATTGGGATCCAATTTAATAGAAGCCCATATAGTATAGACTTGGGTTTTGGGATACTTGACCATGTATGACTATTCGGGTTGGGCCCACTTGTTCCTGCATCATGCTCCCTTTCTTGAAAAAGAATTGCCCTCAATTTTTCGCGCGCAGTAACAAACTCAACTTGAACCATCTTCAACGAATCCAAGACCACAAGTTTAATAGCATTGCTAACCTCATCTTCCTTGGGTTGAAAACGATCTTTACTTTCATTGACGCACGGTTCTTCACATACTGTCACCTCAAGATTTGTCTTTGGATGTGGAACCTCAATTGACTCAACTTGTTCAAGATGTTTTTGTTTGTCAATATGAATGTCAACTTTTGTCACATCTTCATGGGATTCTTGTTGTTGATTTTCAAGATTGAAACTTTCTTGAACCCCTTGCACTAATTCAATGACACTGTCGACTATGTATCTGGTCTTACCTTTAAAAGGGGTAAGCATAGGTAACAACTTAATTCTTTTTGTCCCGCAAACTACCATATAGGTGTTCTTGAATTCTTCATGAATTGCTTTTTCATCATTAATCCACCGTTTACCAATAAGTATTTGACATTCATCCATGGGCACTAAACAACAACACCAGTATATACTCCTATTTTGAAGGGAATAATTGCTTGTCTTGTTACCTTAGTACCTTCTTCCTTGTTGGGCAATCGTAGCTCGTACAGAGTAAGATGATCCATGGTCTCTATCTAACTTTTTCAACCATATGAGTCGATACAAGATTCATTGAAAAACCACCATCAATAATAACGTTGCATATCTTCTCAAAAGACTTACATCTCGTTCCAAATATAGGCTCAATAAATTGAGGACCTTCAATTGTTGGAATGCCACCAACATCACTTTCCCGGATAGACTCCATCTTGTCCTTGAAATATTGCATGAATTCATCAACAAATTCACCAACAAATTTATCAACATCGAACATTCTCTCTTTTTGGGACGAAAAATATTAAAAAAACGTTCGAAAATAGTAGCAAACGATCGAATTTCGCAGAAATAGGTTAGGGCTAGTAAGATAATGCTTAACTACTCTTGCTCAGATCGTCGTTTACCTACGAAAAACACTATTGATTTGCCAAAATCGGAGAACTTTTGTTTGACGTCCTGACGAACTATCGCAAATTTGACGCGGCCAAAAATTTCAAGAACTTTGGGGTCGTGTATGTTGTGGCAATCTTTTTTTTGTGTGTGTGTGTAAATCGTTGCTTGGTCAAAGTCCGTAGAGTGTTTTACAAGAGAAAAAGTCACGAACACACGGTTTTTTTTTTTTTTTTTTTTTTTTGGAATTTAATGGCTTGGGTGGCTAGGATTTTTGTGGAGGTACGGAAGGGTGGGTTGGGATCTTGTAGCTCTGATACCAAATTGATATGAATAAAGTACGAAAACCGATAAAAACCTCAAGTCTTAACACACGGCACCAACAAGAGGGGCTTGGGAACACACAATAAACCCGAAGAGATTTAATTAGATTCACGCAGTCTCTAACAAAAGGTCAAAGAGAATAATTCTCAAATAATCAATATCAAGTCTATGTATTATTGATCAATGAAGGGCCTTTATATAGGCAATTACATAGCATGGAATATAGAAATCCTAATCCTAGTTGGATTTCCATAACTAATACTCCCTCCGTCCCTCATTTATCTTGCGAAAATTGATATGGGGTGAGATTTAATGAGATTTGTTTTGTAGAATTTTTCCCTTGAAGGAGGAGACCCATGTGCTTATTATGTTATCAGTTCTATTTTTTTGGAGAGAGAATGATTGGAGAGAGAAAGAAAGATTGTTTATTGTATTGGTTTGTTAGTTGGGGGTATTAAAGGGAAAAGTTGGTGATTTGTGGGTTTTGAAAGATAAATTAGGGACAAAATTTTAGAGGTTTCCGAAAGATAAATAAGGGACAGATGGAGTAATAAACTAGACTAAGTAATCAACTTGTTTAACTTGGGAAGAATCTACCCAATTTAAGGAAACTAATTAAAATAAGAAATAACAAACTAACAAACTTTACTAAAAATAATCCTAAATATAAGAATCAAATCACATGAATTTAGGGAAAGATAAACTTTCCTAAATTTGTTTAAGAAACGTTCCAGATTCGTAGGGCTGACTTCAAACTCATTTTCGACCAGGTTATGCTCTTAATCTCGCCAAAAGTTCAACATGAGAGTTGTAGATCACGATTTTATCTTTCTGTACCCTTTTAAAACGCTCGATTTTGACTTTGGACGAAGAAGTTACGGTCAAAATACGAAATTATGTCTGAATTGTAGCGAACCAATTTTCACGTACGTGGGCTTGCTTGGGCTTCAATCTTTCTCATCTTCAGACTTTCCTAAACTTTATTTCTAGGTATTAAAACTTAACTAGACTTAATAAATATATCATATCAATGGAAAATAAATAACAATAATAAAAATAAAATAAAATTACATTAAACTATCATATATGAGAAGCTTGATTCCTGATCTTTTGTGAATATCCCAATTAATGACTATTGTGGGATCCAATTTAATAGTAGCCCATATAGTATAGAACTTGGGCTTTTGGATACTTGACCATGTATGACTATTCGGGTTGGGACCACTTGTTCCTGCAACAAGTACGCTTTGACTTTCAGTTGTCGGCCAATCAGAAGCTTGCCATACCGTTGACCACGCTCCCCGATTAAGCGAGTCCAGGAGCGGTCAAATGGCCTCACCGCCGCTCGACCTGCGCCACCATTGCTTGACCGGTGGGACCCCCCTTTGACCGACGTGAGTTTTTTGCTTCATTCCCAAGTTGGGCGGCCGGGCCGGTCAACATGGCCTCCCGCCACCACCGGGCACGCGACCCGGTCGCATAGGGCTCGGCGCGCCCAGTGCCCGGCGGACAGTATTAGTTGTGCCCGGTTTTGCCGTTTCATGCCTTTTCATGCCCTTTTGTGCCATTTTGTGCCCTTTTCTTCCATTTTCCACTTCCTACCACTATATAAACCCCCTTTCACCTTCATTTTCAAAGGGAGCAAGATTGGGAATTGAAAGCTCAACCTCAAAGTAAAGGGGAAATTTGAAACAATTAGAGAACTCTTTTGCACTAATACAAAGTGCTTAGACTGATCTTTTTGAGGAGTATTCACACCCAACTCATCTCTACCTTCATCCACCTTCAACCATATTCATCCATCATCAACCAAACACCAATCTAAGCACCATAAATTACACCCAAGCACCACAAATTAATCCAAGCACCAATAAAAGCCACCTTTCTAAACACCACAAATTAAACTCAAGCACCACCAAATCAAACACAACTCAAGCACCCATTTACATCCTCCGAGGATCGAAGTCTTGCCAAGATCATACTTAAGCAAAAAGTGTTCTAATCCAAGGCGCTATCACGAGGGCACTCTACTTTGGTGAAAACCTCTTTTCCTATTTATTTTCCATTTTGACATGTTTTTGTTCTTATCATGATTAGGTCTTAGATGAAATTTATTATGTGTTTTGTTGGCTTAAATTACATATTTTGAGATTTAAATGAACTTAACACGAATTGAATCTCATGTTCACTTGGCTAAACATCACTAAATAAATTGTGCTCATGTAATCTATCATTGGCAAAGCATATAACTTGTAGAACGTCCTAAATGAAATCAATGTACCAAACACTTGCTGTTTACCCATTGGTTTCATTCATGGATATGGGGTCGAAATGGGTTCGATTCATGCAATTGAATTCCGCCAAATTACAAGATGGGTATTTTTTATAACCACCCTTCACCTCTTGGGTATTTAAAAAAACTCTAGTGCCACATGAGTATTTTTAATGGATCAAAAGCGCATATAGGCCCAAAAATTCGCCGCCGGTGATCAAAACTTCATTTATCCTATTTTTTTGATACTGAAATGCATTTCCTTATTACTTTTATTTACTTGAATTCACTTTAGTTCCACAAAAACCTCCTTAATCCCCTTTTTTTTTTCGCTCTCCTGCTCAAGGAAATTGGGAGTTAAGGGATGTTTTTGGGAATTAAAATGATTTTGGATGAATAAACGTAATAAGGAAATGCATTTCAGTATAAAAAAAATAGAAAAAATGAACTTCTAATCACCGGCGGTGAATTTTTGGACCTATATGCGCTTTTGGTCCATTAAAAATACTCATTTGGCATTAGAGTTTTTTTAAATACCTAACTGGTGAAGGGTGGTCATAAAAAATACCCATCTGGTAATTCGGCGAATTGAATTCATTCATGAGTATCAAAGCGACCACCTTTACTTGTTGAATGCATAAATCACCTAAACATAAATTAGAAATCCGACTAAAATGTTGAAAATCATGTGAATAGAATGACAAAACTTTTGCTCCATTTGAGTAGAGTCCACATCCCCGAACTGAACTCTCTTCTGGGCAATATGAATTCATGCCCTATAACGGGAGTAGGACGCATTTGGCTTGATCATGGTATCTTTCTAGATATTCGTGTTCGATGCCTTTGCGGTTTCCATATTCCTAAAATATGGTGGCGACTTCTTTACATTGCAAACAAATCGAACAAAACTTGATAAAAATAGCCATGAGAACCGCAATAAAACAAACAATGCATGCAGAAATACGGGGACGCCCCCTCCCCCCAAGGGGAAGGAACGTGTCCCGGGTCCCACAACCCACTAACTGTAACGGCAGCTTAACGCCGTCAAATTTAAAGTTGTTAGGACAATTATGCTCTTGTATTCAGGAGGTAAATCCAAACTCAATTTTCTCTATCCGTTACCTTTCCCTTTCCCTTCCTCAGACTCTGTCCTCCACCTCCTCAATTTTCTCTTTCCTCCATTGGCTACTGCCTCCACTACTCCTCCTCCATTTTTTCTCTCGTCTCCCCCCTAAAACCCCCAATTTCCTTCGTTTATTATTCGCTCTCAAAATCTTATCCATGTTTGTACTACCTTGTTCTTGTTGACGTTCGATTTCCCCTTAGTTGTCCTTCTCTGCACATTTTCTCTCTCCTTTAAAAAACACGAACGCAGGCACAACTAGTTCTTCATCTTCTCAGGTTCAAAAAAGGAGTCATGGTCGATTAGAATCTCTGGTGACTACTTCTCCTTTAATTATTAGTAGTTTCCTTCAATTTCCCCCTTGGTAGATTGTACAATCATGATACAGTACTAGTGCTGCTATTAATTAAATTGCATATGGCTTTATTTAAATGGAAATTTGAGACAATAAAAGGAAGGGTTAAAAAATATTTGCTTAACTTTGGATCTTGCAACCAGGAAATGGAGGCATTGGGAGCTAACTTATTAACCTTCTGTTTACTAACAATTTAATTTTTATTTAAATCTCTCAAATAATAATGCAATATAATTCTCAGTTACTTTAATTATGAGAATTTTAGTATCTATTATTAAATTCCAATAACTTTAATAAATCGAATAATTAAATAAGCTCTTTAAATACGATTATCATATAATTGAAGAATAATAATTTTAAATAGTAATTTGATATAATTAAATAATTTAGAAATATTTGCGGTATCACAGAGGGTACCGACTTCCCCACTTAAGTAAATGAACAAAGATATAGGAAAACAGACAAAGTCTCTCCTAAAATAATTAGGAAGTAAAGAAAATTGACTAAAAGCCCTAAACAAATGGGTGCAAAAAAATGACATGCCAATTTAGTTGGAAAAAAAATAAATGATTGATATAGAAGGAGTAAGTGGCAAAACGAAATGGAATTTTACTGATGACATCATTTATATTCTACAAAATAAATGAAAAAGAATGTCATGTGCCTGAGAAGTAAATCTTCCGAAATATATAGGAGGTGTAGGGCGAGCTAAATTAATTCCCACAAACCATCATGTCGTCGTCTAAGCAATAGGGCGCACAGGTGGATATTCGCTGACCAGAGCTGCGGGCCACTACTAGGGATGCACCGCAGCTAGCGGCGGTGCTGCACGACTAGTTGTAGAAGCTGCACGGTCAGCGGCTGAGCTCACCATTTTGCTGAGCGATCGACCGAGCAGGTTCCCTGACTAACCATGGAGCTCACCAGTCGACCGGCCAGCTCACAGATCAGCTATGTAGCTTCAGTAGCTGGTCGGGCTGTTGGCTCCTTGCTACACCGTTTCTTGGAGGTTAACGTCCCAACGAGATGCTACCTTCCTAATGACGTCATTAAATCTTCTATAAATACCTCTCACATGTTATTATGCCAAAATTGTGAGAGAAATCTTAGAGAGAGAAAAGATCTTTGAGAGTTCATCACCTTCACAATCAATCCCATTATCAAATCCTTCATCAAAACACAATCAAGCCACAAATCTAGCCTAAACACATTCAACCTAAACACATCAACCCAAACACAAGTGACCATTTGATCAACCTCAAGTATTTCATCCAATTTGGGATCTCAAGCTTGGAGGGAGCTAAACAAAAGATTTCGATCCAAGGTAGCTATCCCGAGGGCAAATCAAATCGTTTATCTCATGACCCCTATCTACTAATTCATACTCATCTCTACTTCAACCCCTTCTATTTTTCCTTTATTGAGTGTGTCATTCATTGTTGCAATCATATTTTAATTTCCATTAGGTAGTAGTTTACTTTTATGTAGTTTATTTTGTTACATAAATGAACCTCACATGAAAATGTAATATCATTCACTTGAGTTAATTATCACTAATTTGGGTGAAATAAAGGCTATGTGATTTAATAGCTTTCAAAATCATGTAAACCGCCTAAATTTGTCTTAAATGAAATCACTTCACTTAATTTATTTTGTTTGTGGATATGTGCATTAAAGAACCAATTCATTCAATTGGTTGTTCAAATACTAATGTACTCAAAGTGATCACCAACTATTTGCTTAATGTTATGCACAACGAACTTAGTAAATAACAACGAGCTTAATTTGAGATGTTAATCATGTAAATTGAGTGACAAATATTTTGATCCAAAATAGTAGAGGTCGTTGTCACGAACGCCCTAGTTGCCTTCCAACTAGTACCTACACCCTCGAACATAATTCTCTTTTGGGCATTTGAAGACATCTCCCCATTTAGGAATGAGGTGCAATTCGGTGCTAACATGACGTCTCTTTAGATGTCTGCGTTATCACCCTTTCAAAATGGTTCCATGTTTTCCTAAATGAAGATTTCCCATGGTGTGATGAATGGAAAATCACCTTGATCCAAGAAGATATCTAATGAGTTCAAGTTCAATCGTTGATCACAAATTGGGTCCAAAGTCTAGTTCATTTGTTACCTTGCTTTACTGGGTCTCTTGTGAAGGGATGGGCTGATTTTCGTAGTCCATTGTTCTTATGCCACGTCCACTGGCTAATTTGGATAGTTATCTTTATTATTATTGTCTTCAATTATCTAGGATAATTGTCAGAGTTTATTTTGAGTTTAAAATAGGAAGGTCCTTTTTGCTTGGGTAATACTCTCTTTGACGTGTAACTGCTCGCAACAACTTCTTCTTGGACACCAATGCCCCTTAGCCAGCTCTCTTGGAAGCCAAGCTCTCAACCTTGGACGCCAAGCTCCTCGGTGAGCACTCCCTCCTTCGGCCACTACCTTGGCACACAAGCGGCAACCCTCCTTCCTATTTCTCTCTAGTTTCCTTATTGTTAATAGTTTCCTCTTTGCTTGTAGTTTCCAAATTGTTATTCTAGTTGTATTAGAAATGATTGAGGCTTGTAATTCCTTATTTAAAGGGCTGATGATCAATGACAAAACTCAAGCCAGATTTTGTGAACTTGTGCGTTATTCATACTTTGAAAATTATTCTCTTTGGTGAGCTTAAATATCTTTTCTTTGGTGACATTCAATCTTTTGCGGTTGACCCTTTTAGTCTTGATCTTTGATGATCGTGATTAACAGTTATAAAATCAATCAAATTAGATACTTATATGCATCAAGTTTGGTATCAGGGCTTAAGTTCCCTAACCCACAAACCCACCCATCTCCACAAAAAGCCTAGCCACAAACAACTTTCATCCCCCACAAAGAACCCAACATGTAAACTCTAGTACACGTCCCACCCCTCTAAACACATAAAGATCCCCCTCTTTCCTATCCTGTAGTCTTCATCCGTGATCATGACCCCATCAAGTGAAGAATAACGATTAAGGAGGCTGATTAGAGAAGTGGTGGCTAAACAGGTTGGGTAACCAAGACATTTAACACCAAGATGGACACAAAACTCGCCTCTACTGAAAATAGTGTTCTTGAAGCAAGAGATAACATTGAAAGCATGGTGAGAGGAGTTTTAAAACACCACTTAAGTTTTGATAAAGAAGGATCAGTCGCTGATCAAGGACGCCAGGTACGGTTTATTAGGAAAGAATAATAGGATGACAAACACTTCAAGCTTGATCTATAGGAATTTGATGGTAACTTGCATCCGGACGAGGATTTCCTTGAGTGGTTGCGTTCTATGGAGAGAATATTTGAGTTTAAGCAATATGATGATCATAATAAGTTTAAAGTTGCAATCTTGACACTCAAGGGGTTTGCTTATGTTTGGTATACGAACCTTAAGGCACATAGAAAACGAAGTCACAATGGAAAGATTGAATCTTGGGATAGATTAAAGAAACATCTTATGAGAAAGTTCTTGCCACCTGAATATGAACAAGAGTTGCACTTGAGGCTCACTAAATAACGCCAAAGCACCTTAAGTGTGGAGGAGTACATTAGAGAGTTTTAAAAGATCACAATGCGGTGTGACTTGGAGGAGAAGGAAACGCAAACAATGGCTCATTATGTTGGAGTATAAATCTGAACATTTAAGAGAAGGTGGAGGTGTCTACCTACTCAACCATTGATGATGTGTGCAACCTTGCTCTCAAGTTTCAGAAGCAAGCCAAGAAGACTCAACCAAGATTGTTTCGTAGAGCTGCTGGTTTCTTGGGGATTCTCACCCCTTTTGCTGAACAAAACCCGCCCACACCTACCCTAGAGGATGACAAGAAGAACAGCAAAGGTAAGGCGATCATGGGGACTCAAGACAAGAATAAAAATAGATTCTTTAAGTGCCAAGGCATGGGTCATTTTGCTGCTGAGTGTCCTAACTCACGTGCCATGACTCTAGAGGAGTTTGAAGACTATGATCACTCGTTCATCATGGAGGAACAAGGTGACGGCAGTGATCAATTTGAAGAGACCGCTGAATCCGATGGTGAAAGCTTGGTACTTTATCGTGCCTTGCATATGGAGACACAAAGAAGAGATCCACATAAAGAGAGTAATTGTTTTACACAAGGTGCAAAATTGGAGGTAAATTGTGTAATTTGATTATTGATAGTCGGGGTTGTACTAATGTAGCTTCAGCTGAATTAGTAGAAAAGCTTAATTGAACCACTAGAAAGCATCCAAGACCCTATGCTTTGCAATGGCTTAACAAAGATAAAGGTCTGAAAGTATTTAGATGAAGGGTGAGTTAAGTGTAGTCTAAAACCCTATACTTGCAAGTGCACAAGTTCAATGTAATACTAGCGAATAGTAGGGTGTCGTATCTGCAGGGAATAGGTAATTACCTAAAACTAATTGTCGACCTAAATTAATCTAAAATAATAAAAGATGAGATTTTTATGTTCTAAACTAAAACTAAATTAACTAAGAGATGAACTGAATTAAATAAACTAGAAAACAAACTCAAGTAGATAGTGGGTTTTAACAAGAAAGACGAACTCTATGACTTTGAATCCACCACGAATCTCGTAACTATGAAATTATTGACCTAGGATATTATTGAATTATATGTAGTGGTCCAGGTTACAAGCTTTGATTCAAATAAAATATATTGCAATTAAAAGTAGTGACACAACTTGTAACACCCCGGTTTTATAGAAATAAAATACATAAAATCGAGCCGAAAATTCGGCAGAGTTTCGTTTGTAAATTTAATAAACCAGCCAATAAGGCTTAATATACAAAACCTGTTCAAAACAAAACTCAAACAAATCCAGCAAAACCCAAGGCATTACCGCCGCACTCCACTCAACAGGAGAGTGCAAGGCTATTCAAATCCAACAATACAACCCAATTTCTATAATGGTCTATTTATTACAACATAACCAAAATAGAAAATAAATGATAACTCAAATACAACCAATGTCTTCAAAGTAACTCTATATGAGTGCCAGCGGAAGCAAACGATATCCTCACGTCAAACAGACCTGTAAAACATTCTAC
>BSSO01006616.1:0-11766 GCA_030267885.1 Mesembryanthemum crystallinum
AACTGTAATTACTATGATTTTTTTAACGCATAAGCTCTTATTTTTAGCAAGGGACAAAATAGAGAGAGAGTTCCTCCTTGACCCTGACGGTTTCCGGCCACCATGGCGCGAGGCCGACCAGAAAAGAACAAGCAAACCACAGCGGCCAAACCAGCGGAGAAATCTGCGTCGATTGATGGTTCTATTGATACCAATGGCGTAGAATCAATGGATTGCGCTCAAACCCAGATCATCGAAAGTGGCCATCGATCGCCATTGCAACTTGGGGACTTTCTCCAGGAGCACCAGAGGAAATCTTTGACTGATTCGACACTAACTGGTATGTCTCTGAATCATGAATTGGCCCAATTGGGATTCTCGACTGGTAATGATGATACTACTCTTGTTCCCTCCCCTGTTCTTGGAAATCCTAATGTGGTAATCAATTCTGTTGTGAATGATAATGGAAATCCCAATCATGTTAATGAAATTAGATCTGATTCTAGCACTGAGAACCCTAGGGGTAATGAGAAACCTGTTGCAGCCACTAAGGGGCAGGATAAATGGAAATCTTTATTTCAGAGAAACAGGAAACCTGGGCAGGGCTTAAAACTTGACTTTGTGCCGGAATGCAACAATGAAGAACCTGTCTGTATTGAAATGGAAGACATTAATAGTGAGGTTGAGTTCTGGAAAGCTACATTAGTGGGCTTCTTGATGGGTGGGAATCCAAATGAAGGTGTTATGAGAGCATTTGTCAAGAAAAACTGGAGTCATGTTAAAGAACCCCAAGTTCTTCTACACAAGAAGGGTTGGTTCTTCTATCGATTTGAATCTGAGGAGGATAGGGACACAATTTTAAGGGGAGGACCATGGAACCTATATAACAGAACTCTGTTACTTGAGCCATGGACTGCTGACTTTTGCCTCATGAAGGAAGCAGTAAACAAAGTACCAGTCTGGGTTTAGTTCCCTAATCTAGATGTGCAGTATTGGTCACCTCAGAGTTTGAGCAAAATGGCTAGTAAAATTGGGAAGCCAATGTTTGCTGATATGTGTACCACACACAAAGACAGAATTTCCTATGCTAGAGTGATGATTGAAATAGATGTGACCAAGGAATTACCTGAGTCAATTCCAATTTCAACCCCTTTTGGGTACTTGTTCTCACAGCCAGTGTACTATGAATGGATTCCGTTTTACTGCGAGCACTGTAATATGCTTGGACACACCACTGCCAGTTGCAAGGTAAAGCAAAAATGGGTTCCTAAGACATCAGATCCTGCACCAGAACCCACCATACCTGACAAGCCTGAACAAGAGCACAAGGAGCTTCAGTCCCTCATTGTAGCTACTTCCCCTCTCCAGGATGAGAATGGGTTTCAACTGGTTTCTGCAAAACATAGTCATAGAAGATCTGTTGGAAAGATGAATGATTCTGTAGGCCTTGTTCACTCTATATTCTCTGTCTTGGACTTGGATGTGCCTGATGGTACAGTTGATAACTCTATTGAAGATGGAGAGATTGTTGGGACCTCTTTTGATGGTGGGGGTAAATCCCCCCCTCATACCCAATGAATATCTCTACTTGGAATATAAGAGGCTTTAACAAGCCTCACAAACACCAAGAGGTGTTTGACTACTTGAAGAATAATAAGATTGCTGTCATGGGACTACTGGAAACCAGAGTTAAAAGCAATAAGGCAATGAGAATTCAGAAGAAGTTTGCTAGAAACTACAAGACTATATGCAACTACAATAGCCACCACAATGGAAGAATCTGGGTCATGTGGGATAATAGTCTGGTGAATCTGATGGTTCTCAATGAGAGTAGCCAAGCTATACACTGTAAGATTGTTAACAGAAGCAGTTTGAAAGAGATATTTGTCACCTTCATCTATGCAAGTAATAATGCCAGTAACAGAAAGAGTTTGTGGGAAGACTTAAGCCACTGGAACCCATGTAACAAGCCTTGGATACTTATGGGTGACTTCAATGTCATTCTCCATGTTGATGAAAAGATCAGCTCATCTGGTGCTTGCCTCCCTGATATCCAAGACTTTGCCACTTGTGTCCATAATCTCAATATTGATGACCTTGCTGCAACTGGTGCTCACTTCACTTGGACCAACAAGCAAGAGGGGACAGATAGAGTTTGGTGCAAATTAGATAGAGTCATGGGAAACATGCAATGGTTTATGGAGGCAATTCCAGCTCATGTGGAGTTTCTACCCCCATCCATATCAGACCACTCTCCTGCAATTCTCTCTATTCATGACAACAAAGGCAACAAGAAGCAACCTTTCAGGTTTCTTAATATTTGGGCAGATAATGAGGAATTCATCCCCATAGTTCGAAGAATTTGGAACACTCAAATCAGGGGTTGCAAAATGTTTAGAATCTTCTCCAAACTCAAGCTCCTCAAAGAAGAGCTCAGGAAGCTTCACAGATCTCAATATTCTAACCTAACCAACAGGGTCAAGAATTACCAGGACAAACTTCATAATATTCAGAAATTGATCCAATCTTCCCCTATGGATCACAATTTACTCCAACAGGAGAAGGCCATCCTTGCCCAATACACCACTCTCAAGAAAGCTGAAACTAGTGTACGCTATCAAAGAGCCAAAGCTTTTGACATCAAGAAGAATGTTGAGAATTGTAAATACTTTCATGCCAAAGTGAAAGAGAGGGCTGCTCAGATCAAACTTGGTGCTATTAAGGACAGAACCAATAGACTTGTCAAAGGGGAGGACAATGTCAATGCTGCATTTATTGACTTCTACACCAACTTACTGGGCTCTGCAACACATGTGGAGCAGTTTGATACAACCTGTATCAGTGATGGTCCCACCCTCTCAACTGATATTCAGAGTGACATGGTCAAAGAAGTCACCCCTCAGGAGGTTAAAGAAGCGCTATTTTCCATCCCCGATGATAAATCTCCAGGTATGGATGGTTTTACTGCTTATTTCTTTAAAAAAGCTTGGTCTGTGATAGGGACTGATATTGTGGATGCTATTCTGGATTTTTTCAGATCCAATAAACTCATTGGCCAACTTAACTCCACTGTTGTCACTCTAATTCCTAAATGTGAAACCCCATCTCATGTTAGCCAATTTAGACCCATCTCTTGTTGCCCTGTCCTCTATAAAACCATCACTAAGATCATCACAAAAAGACTCCAACCAGCCATGTCTCTGCTCATTGGAAGAGAACAGGGTGCCTTTATTAAAGGTAGAACCCTTTATGATCACACACTTCTCGCTCATGAATTGGTTAAGCTATATAATAGAAATGGCATATCTCCTAGGGTATTGATTAAATTGGATATACAAAAGGCTTATGATTCAGTCAATTGGGCCTTTTTAGAAAATGCTCTGAATACTTATGGCTTCCCTCCTACTTTTGTCAAGTGGATCATGGTTTGTGTTTCCTCACCTAAATACTCTATCAAGGTGAATGGGGCTATTGAAGGCTACTTTGAGGGGAAAAGAGGGGTTAGACAAGGCGACCCCATGAGTCCCTATCTATTTGTTCTCTGTATGGAGGTTCTCTCTAGAATGTTGAGGAAAATTTTTTCTGTTGAGAGTTACAGAGCACACCCCAAATGCTCTAGAATCCACCTCAATCATCTCCTCTTTGCTGATGATCTGCTCATGTTCTGTAGAGGAGATATTCAATCTATTACCAGCATGGTGAATTGTTTTGATAAATTTGCTGCTATGTCTGGCCTTCAAGCCAATGTTATGAAAACCTCCATCTACTTTGGGGGAGTTAGAAATGAGGATAAGGAGCAGATCAAACAAGCAACAGTCTTTGGTGAGGAACAACTCCCTTTTAGATATCTTGGCATGCCCCTTACAGCTGCAAGACTTAATACACACATGTGTCAACCCCTTTTAGACAAAGTCAAGAAAAAAGTGCTGCACTGGTCTACCAAACTCCTCAGTTATGCAGGAAGGTTGCAGCTCATAAACTCTACTATTTTTGGTCTTCAAAATTTCTGGTGCTCTATTTTTTTGCTACCTAAGACCTGTATCAACAAGCTTGAACAACTCTGCAGAGACCTCTTTTGGTCTAGAAGTAAAGGACATGGTAAATTCATCTTCATGAGCTGGAATCAGATTTGTAAACCAAAGCATGAGGGTGGCTTAAATGTTAAAGAAGCTCTTAGTTGGAATAGAAGCTTGGCCACAAAATGGATCTGGAAAATCACTACTCATTAGCCTTCTATATGGGTTGATTGGATATATGCTTACAACATCAACAATACTCAATTCTGGCATGTGCAAGCTCAACAAAATAGCTCTTGGGGTTGGAAACAACTACTGCACCTAAGAGACTACTGGATTGATAAAGTGGGATCTCACACACAAATGGATAATTTACTCACTAGCTGGTGTACAGGGAGCAAATTCCTGATCCATAAAGCTTACAACTACATCAGAGAGCATGGAGAACAGTTTACCTGGAGACACACCATTTGGGAACCTCTTTCTGTTCCCAAACACAAAATCATTATTTGGCTGGCAGCATCAAACAAATTGGCTACTACAGAAAACCTACAAACTAGAGGGATGATGATCCCCTCTTGTTGTGCACTTTGTCATAGAGGACCTGATAGCGTTAATCACATGTTTTTCCAATGTCCCATAGCTGGTGGAATATGGGCTTATCTCCTTAAATGGATGGGGATTAATAGAGCTGTGTACAATCTCCATGAAGAACTGCAATGGTTCACTGCTCAGGTAAAGGGGAAAGACTTGGAAACGAAAATGAAAAGAGCCACTCTAGCAGCATGTGTTTATGAGATCTGGAGAGAACGGAACAACATCATCTTTGGCAACGGCAAGAGAAGCAGCAAAATCATCATTAATCAGATCCTCTATCAGATTTATATTAGATATTATGATGTAACCCAACAGTAGCATCTTTGTGTTTAGTTTGTGCTAGTTCTATGATAGTAGCTACTAGTTTATAGTTTTGAGCCTTAGTGCTCCTTTTTGTAGGACTGTGGGGTGCTTGTATGGTCATACCCAGCAAGTTTGTACCAAATTCCTATATTTTTACCCCAAGTGGATGAATAGAATACCCGCTAATTCCTGCAAAAAAAAAAAATGATTTTTTTTGTTTGTTTTTTCGTTGTATGGTATATCATTATCATGAAATCAAGAACTCTTGTGTTTTTTTTTTTTAAATAAAAAGTTAACAGTCAAAATCCTAATTCATCATGCTGAACAAAGTTTAAATTCTAAACAGAAACTGCTAGTAGAACTGAAAATGAACAAAACCCAAATTCGACAAAGAAAATGAGTGATATTCCCTTGACAGAAACCTAACTGCAAAAAATTTCTAGAGTTGAAAATTATGATCCAAATAAGCCATGGGCTTTGGAATGTGATCCTGCATTACACAAATAAATTTATGAGTATCCTTCAGAGGAGGAACATGATAGAGTTAGACGTGAATATCTTAGACTTACAGCATTTCAGCCTGTTCTTGATAATTATCCCCTTTCGAGACCTGGAGATCATCATCATATCTTCCAGTCAAGCTGGTTCAAATAATTTTCTTGGTTAAAATACTCTCTGATGAAAGATGCATCCTTCTGCATTCCGTGCTTTCTTTTTGCAAACAAACAAAGGGACAATTCACTCATGATGGGTTTTAAAATTGGAAAAAGGTAAATAGTAGGAAACAATATGTGTTTTTGGTTCACATGGGAACAGGTTTGCATTCCCAAGATATTGATAATCAGAAGTCTTATGACTACCTCATGAATCCCAAGCAATATATGTGAGGCAACACTTATGAGTCAGTTGGCCAAAGAAATACAGAGGAATAAATTACATTTGAAAGCCTTAGTTGATGCAGTTCGTTGGTTAGCTTTAATTTCTAAAATTGTCCATTCAGAGGTGATGATGAGAGTGCAAGTTCAAAATATCGAGGAAATTTTATTGAGCTAATAAAATTTGCAGTCTCGTATAATGAAAGTTTGGACAAAGTTGTGCTACAAAATGCTCCATGTATCATTTCTAAGACAAAAAAAAAAAAAAAAATTATTCATGTCTAATTTTTATATTTATTTATTTCTTGATAAAGTGTACTTAGATAGTATTTTTCTTTTTAAGGAAATGCCTTATATATCTCATCCACCATACAAAATGAGCTTTTGCAAATTTTTCAAGTAAGGTGCAAGTTGAAATAAGAAAAGAGATTGGAGAAGCTAAATTTTGCATCATCCTTGATGAATCACAAGATCGGGCCCTAAGAGAGAAAATGGCAATTGTGTTAAGGTTTGTTGATGTGGATAAAGTTATGCAAGAACGTTTTTTTTGATCTTGTTCATGTGAATAAAATACTACATCACTGACCTTGCTTGCAGCAAGAATTATATATCAAGTTTTGTCTTATCATAATTTACATCTCAAAAACCTTCTACACCAAGGATATGATGGGCTGAAACTTATCGATTAGAGTTTTTTACTTATGCATTAAGTACATAGAATAGGAAAAATGTATATTCACACTTCAATTTTTAACAAAAATAGTGTACAAGTGAGTTTATTCTCATACATATTTGAATAAACGGGTCAGAGCGTGTCACTTCTGTGTTGAAAACCTCAACCCTAACCTAATCCGTTTAATTAAATGGGTAAACTCGTGTCGACCCGTTTAATTAAACGTGTCGAAAATCTCAACCCTAACCCTTTTATTTCGTGTCCGGTTCGTGTCGTGTTATTGTGTCGTGTCAGGTTTTGCCAGCTCTACCTATGACACGTTGATTTCTTTTGAGTTTATATTTATCTTGCATTTGATGAAGAATTTATTGGGGATAACTGATCATCTCTGCCAATCTCTACAGCGTCATGGTGAAGATATAGTGAATGCGATGAGTCTTGTATCTACAACAAAAACTTCGATTCGGAATTTCAGGGAGAATGGATGGGATGACTTTTTTTCATAGGTAATAGTCTCTTGATAAGCATGATGTGGAAATTCCAGATATGACAGCTCGTTATGCAACTGGTATAATAGAGTTGAATTATTTATTTTCGAGTTGATTTATTTATTGCAGTAACAGACTCACAACTACTAGAGTTCGATAATAGATTTGATGGGTGAATTATTGATCTACTTATTTTGAGTGAAGCACTAGATCCGAAAGATTCATTCAAGTCTTTTGATGTTGATAAGATATGACGTCTTGAAAACAAGTATTATCCCGAAGA
The DNA here is from genome assembly GCA_030267885.1 of Mesembryanthemum crystallinum. NCBI lineage: Eukaryota > Viridiplantae > Streptophyta > Magnoliopsida > Caryophyllales > Aizoaceae > Mesembryanthemum > Mesembryanthemum crystallinum. The sequence continues at coordinate 7,215 of BSSO01006616.1, forward strand.
CTTCTCTGGCAAGAAAAATACAAACTTTAACATGAGTTGCAACATTTTCATCTATAGGTTTGCTAGCATGTGATGCATTTGACCCCAGTTTCGACTCTTTTTATAGAATATTCCCTCCTTCATTTACTCTTTAACCATTTTTACAAATCTCATATACTCTCTCTCACTCTCTACTCTCTACTCTCTACTCTCAGTCCAGGATCTCACAATTGAAAGAGGCAACACTTAAGCTTGCGTCGTCATTCATTTGGGAAAAGGGGAAGGACTACTTGAATGGGACTTACTTCCTACAACAATGTTCAAATTAATAAGTGAGCCTACAAATTAGGTAGTTTAATTTCAGCAATTTCAACCCAAAAGACATAATTTCAGAATTTCAAATAACTCCCCTATTTCTAGCATTTATTTTTTAAGGCGCTAATTTAAGAAGTAAAAGAATGAGGATCACAGAACTCAGGGGCAAAACTGACATTGCGCTCAAACTTAACAACGTTAACTCTAAAACCGTCAAGTGGTACTATTTCGCAAGGTTTTGCAACATTAAATGTGGTTTTTTGCAAAGAAATAAAAATTAAAAGATAGTTTCTCAAACAATATGAGAAACTATAACTAGGTAGTTTCTGACATAAAATCTTTATTGAATTCATGAACTTCATTTAATTGTTATATATGATCATACCGATTATAACAACAGTAGAACATAATAATGACAATGATGTAGAAGTTACCAAATTGCTTCACCAGTTCCTCCAAATCTTGTCTTTTAAGTCATCAACGAAGTGAAAATACGCAATCCTCCAAGATGTTTTGATCACTAATGTTCCGCAAACTCCCCAGAACCCAAGAGTAAATCCAAAGACCACGCTTATGTACAATCCTGGGAAAATGTCATTCTCATTGCTATCACTATTCTTATCTTGATCCCCATGGTGTGCTTTGGCGGGTGGTTGATCATCTCCACGACATTTTGGGAGTGGCGGTCCACAAAGTAAAGGGTTCCCCATATATGACAAAGCATCAAAGCCTTGGAGTTGAGTGCCACTTGGAATTTTCCCTAACAAGTTGTTGTTTGAAAAGTCCAATAATCCAAGAGAATTCATATTTTCTAGACTAGTTGGGATTTTGCCAGAAAGATGGTTGCTTGACAAATCAAGAAATTCTATAGATATCAACTGCCCAATTTTAGGAGGAATGCTTTCAGTCAACTCGTTTCCCGATAAATCCAACGAAACCAATCCTTTAAGTGAAGATATACCACTGGGAATTTGTCCTTCTAGCTTATTGTGTGAAAGATCGATCAATTTTATAAGTCCTAAAGTATTTTTAAAGCTGAACTCTCTCCCTTTACACATAACCATTGCAGTATCATCATTATAAGCAAAAGTAATGTCATTTTGATTTATGGAATTTGTAGATGGAAAAAAATTTGATTCATTTGTCATTGCTCTAAGATCATTTATGCAGCTTGGAATAGTCCCTGAGATGTGGTTACCCGAAAGATCCAGAATTTGGAGAGAGAAAAGCTCACAAAGGCTTAAAGGCAACCTTCCGTAAAAATTGTTGTTCTGTAGGTTCAAGATGCTAATATTCCCTAAAAAGCTTCCAATTCCTAAAGGTATATGCCCAGTGAATGAATTATACCCGACATCAAGAATAATTAAGCTTGTGCAATTCTTCATGGATGTGAGCAATTCTCCCGAAAAGCTATTATTTCGCAAGTGCAAATATATGAGATACCTTAAGTCACCAATGGATGTGGGTAAATTTCCCGAAAAGTTATTGTTTTCTAGTCGCAAACTTAATAATTGAGGATATTTTGTCCAATAATCGGGAAGCTCCCCTGATAACAAGTTATTTGATAGGTCAAGATTGATCATCAACATTGTGGTGTTTGGACACAAGAGATGAGTGACATTTGTAAGCTTGTTGTTGTTTAGGAACAACAAGGTAACATATCCTCCAAATGATGGTACTGTGCCCTCAAATAAGTTTGAACTCAAATCTACTCTTGTAAAGTAACTAAAGACATTTGATATATTAGTAGGGAAACACCCATAAATCTTGTTATGTGACAAATTGAAAGTGAATAGACTAAACGGCAATTGTTTCCAAAATGAGGGAGGAATGGTATCTGAAATTCTAGTATTGGATATATCAAGGTCCATATACTTCTTTCGAGTTAAAAGCCATTTCGGGAATTTGGGGCCAAGCTTGCAAGAACTCATGTATATGGAAGACAACTGAAACGGAGGAATCGAATAGGAACTTATATTGACAACCAATGATGGATTATTCGACACGTCTATAAGATCTAACCTTGAAAGATTTGACAAGTGATTGTTGGAGAGAGTACCTTGGAAGGAATTGTCATCAAGATATAAGGTCTCGAGCATAGAAATTTGGCAAATTGTAACTGATTGTGCTATTCAGCTCGTTAGCACTAACGAGCAAGTGCTTTAATGAAGAAAATGTGCCAATCGTATCAGGAACAGAACCCCAAATTCGATTTGTAGCTCAAATCTATAGACCACAGTGATTTGTTTGCACATTTTCCAAATAAGGCATCAATAATGGTTGAGAGCTCGTCACCCATATTGTTGTGAGATAAGTCTAGTATCTTTAAGCTACATAAATTGCCAAGGAGATTTGAAAAGCTCCTGATCCCATCAAACTGATTAAAAGACAAATCGAGATGGGAAAGAGCACTCAAATTCCCAAGTATACTGGAGTTGGAACCCTCTGCAAGTTCCATATGCGAGAGATCAAGTCTGATGACATGACCAGTGAGGTTGCTGATACAAACCACACCGTTCCATTGGCAACAATCTCGTTGGTCATGATCCTGGTCTCCCCACGAATTAAGCAACCCATGTTTATCGAGTAACCCGTGTTTGAATTCGAGCAACGCTTCTCTTTCATGGCTGATACAAGAACTACTGTTCATCATTCCAGCAACAGGAGCAACAAGCAAGAAAGGAGAAAGAGAATGTGATCATGATGATGAGTATTCATTCTCATAGCAATATATTTAGCTAGAGTAAAACCATATTTTTAGGGGATGAAATTATATCTTTTTTGAGATGTTTGGTGATTGAGTGGTTACTTTATCTTAAATTGGGACTAATTTGTGTATGCACATATAGACAACTGCATTTTCATAAACCAAGGCTTCCCAACTGAAGTATTTACTTGATTGCAATTTGCAAATACCTTCAAATTTGAGTCTCATACGGCCAGTGGTCCTAACATAGACCAATGACTTTTCCCCTGCTCAAATCTTGTATTATTGCATTTCCCTTCAAGTTGAGTCCACAGAAATACCATAAACTTTATCTTATAAAAGAAAAAAAAAAAAAAACACAACAAACAAGTTGAGTGAATGGAAATCAAAGTAAGGGATTTGGAATTTAGTGGACGTTTATGTATGAATGTATGAAAGAAATTTATGAATATGGAGTACAAATATTTCGATGTCAAGGAACTTCAGTCGTATAACTGGGGTCCTATCTTCTTTATAGCGGATATACCTCATATGCTGATATTTGTTGTTACTAACCAGCATTATGTCTTTTAGAGCTCTAGTTGTCACTCTGCTCCTGTAATTTTGATGGATTCTGGGGTTGATCCGGCCATTAGTTTTGATGTCTCATTTGGCCAGCTTTATATGCGTTAACAGCTCTGTTAAGGACTAAAGTTTCCTCTTTTTTTGTTTTTGGGAACTGATATTTTATTTTTTAGATTTTGAAAGTTGGATGGAAAAGTTAACGGTGTTAACTCATATGATGATGGGGTACAAATCACTTATAACACACATTATTTTATTTTATTTCAGGGACTGCCCTTTTTTTAGCTTTTGGGACTATTGGATCAAAAACATTAACATTGTTAATCCATATGATGACTTGGCAGAAAATTAAAACATAACTTTTTTTAGTAACAATATCTAAATTAAAACACACATACATGTACAAAAAATATAATACCACCAAAATGAAAGAAAAAAAAAAATCTAATTAAACCTAGCAACAATGTTTACCCCGAAAACAATTCTCATTCTATGTTTCCCTAAATGTCAAATGTATATCATATTTTACTTCCAATCTAAACTCTTAAAATCCTTAACTTTGAAATCTCAAAGCAAATATCAAGACCCAGAATAAAAGAGCAACAAATAAAAAAAAACTAAAAACAAAATAATCTCTAGAACTTGACACACCAAGCCGCCCCTTAGTTATTTTAACGGGAAACTAACTCATTCATGTACCCAAAAATAAAGAAAATCTAAGTGGCAAAAGCATATATAAATTGTTGACATTCAACGATCTTCGATCTGTGGTTATAATGGAGAAGTAATTTTCTTTTGTTTTGTTGCCTAATAGAATAGGAAAGGGTTGTACAGAAAAGGAAGGCTAAAATAAACAATAAAATAATATTTGTTACTCCATAATTTATTTATGCCACATCATCATATGAGTTAACGCCGTTAACTTTTCCATCCAATAGTCCCTAAAAGCTAAAAAATAAAGATGAGTCCCCAAAAGTTAAATAAATA
>BSSO01006617.1:0-11764 GCA_030267885.1 Mesembryanthemum crystallinum
TTAGAGGTAAGCATTAAAGTGAAACTTTTTGTCAAATCTCAGGTCACCAAAATGGGAATAGTTAAAATTGAGGTCACCAGTTTAATATTACGCTATATGTCAGGGCACCAAAATGGAATTTTTCCATTTTTTAAACAATGAAAAAATTAATTTAAATAATTCAAGGATTACAACTATAATACATTTAGGGATTACTTTGAGATTCTAACTTTTAAATCTGAACATCCATTTTAACAATTACACGGCTATAGCTGAGAATTGTTAGGAAAAAAAAAAAAAAAAAAATCACATTTTTACTGCAAAGTAAAAAGGAAGCTACGAGATAAAGGGGAACTCATTGAGAGTGTAAAAAAACAAAAATCAAAAATCTGTTGCAAAACCGACAATGAGCGGGGGACACCACCGTTGTGTGCTGTCACACTCTTGCCATAAATTCAATATTTTATCACCACCTTTTCATTTTTTTTACCTCCTAGTACTTTTTTTTGGAGCAAAATAAATAAATTCAAGGGTTTTTTTTTATAGTGTACCCCTATAGTTTATACGTTCTTCCGATGCATATCATGAAGTTGGATGTCTTTACGATGCACCCCTAAACATTTGGAAACACACAACGCATGCAAAATTCTGAAAATTGGTGGGCTTATATAGAGAAAAAAGTAATCATTGGCTACCAAATGACCGTTGGGGATCGAGAAAATTATAAGGGCGAAATGGTCCTTCCAGGCCCATAAATCATAAAACAACGTTCACTTAATCCCGTCACCATTTTACATGCGTTGTGTGTGTTCCCAAAAGTTCAGGGGTGCAGCGTAAAGACATTGAACTTCATGGTATACAGCGGAGAAATGTGTAAACTACAGAAGTATACCATAAAAAATCCCTAAATTCAAAAAAAACTTTTAGTGCCCTTGAAATAAAATAAAATAAATGATAAATCTAATCAAATAACCCCACCACCGGCCTTGGCCTTGGCCTTTGCCTTTGCTCAAAGCCCCATACCCATTTTTCTGCCATCATCACTTCACTTCGCAATTTCGTTTAAACCGACTTACCCTCATTTGCACATTGTTGATAAACAAACTCTCTTCCCTCTTTCTCTCTCAAGCTACCACTTTCTCTCTCCTCATTCAAACACAAAAAATACCCAAAACAAGAGTGTAGTTTAGATCTTCTCAAAAATGGCAGTGCTTGTTCTTGGTTTGCTTCTCTTATCTATGGCTGGTTACTCAAGTAAGCTCCCTAGCTTTTGCTTCATTATTTATTTTCTTTTTGGTTGTGTTTTTCCTTCATTGTTGCCATGATAAATAAATTTCCTCAATAAGAGCTTGGAAAAATTATGTTTTTTTTTTGTTTTTTTGTTTTTTGGGTTGCTGATTTCTCCCAAAAAATGGGTTTTCTTTAGTTTTGGTTATTTGAAATGGGTTACTATTTTGTTTTGTGCTCATTATTATTTTTCCTGATAAATAAATACCACCTTTTTCAAACTAGGATATTCCCTCACTCAAAACACACTTACCTATTTTCCCATTTGGGTTTATACCTCCCTTATTTTCCCACTATAAAATCCCCTCTAATTATAGCATTATTCATGTTTAAACTTTAAAGTGCAACATATTTTGCCCACTAAAAAAAGAATTTATTTTTTTTCACTCTTATCTGGTGCTTCCTCTAAAAACCTAAATCTAGAAGTTGAAATCTTTGAAGCCAATAGATACAATTTGGGGGTTTCTAATTGTGATTTCACTGTTGTTGTTAATGTTCAGGTGCAGGTGGTTTCTGTGTATGCAAGCAAGCAAGTGATGCAGTTCTGCAGAAAGCATTGGATTATGCTTGTGGAGCAGGGGCAGATTGTAACCCTTTGAAACCAAATGGGCAATGTTACAATCCCAATGATTTGAGGAGCCATTGCTCTTATGCTGTCAACAGCTATTACCAAAAGAAAGCTTCTTCTGGTGCCACTTGTGACTTCAATGGGGCTGCCACTCTTTCTTCTACAGACCCAAGTCAGCCATCTTCTTTCTCCTTTTTAACTTTATGTGCTGTCAAATACAAGATAAATTCAAATTATGGTAGCTAATTTGTTGTCTTTGCATATGTTTTTGGTTGATTTTCAGGTTCTGGGAGTTGTTCCTTTTCTGCAAGTTCTGGGTATGTCCTCAGCCATTAACCTTTTTTTTTTTTTTTTCAATTTAATTGACTAGTTTGTACTCGTGTTATGCCCGGGTTGTTTGAGAAAAGAATTGGTTGACAAATATTGTTTGGATTAAAATTGGACCATATTTGTAGGTTTTGGTATATTTGATTTATACTTGAGGATTGACCCTATAGGAATAGTCAATAGTGTGTGTTTTTGCTCAAAGTCTTGTTAATTGTAAAAGTATTATGCTTTTTTTAAAGAAAGTTTCTCTATGGGGTTGCTATTGTTAACCATCAATGGTTGAGTCACTATACTAGCATGACACAGACTCAGTGTGAAGCATATTGGAGTGTAAAGAAGACAGTAGAATCACCCATTTGGGTCATTTGGTATATCTGTAGCTATCCTGCAGTAACTTCTATGACCTATTTGTTTTGTTGTGTTTGAGAGATGAGGGTCCAAAGATTTGAAAATGGTTTGTTGAATGTGCATGTGTGTCAAATCTTGATATTATTGTCAAAATTGTTTGGACAAGAATACAAATTTGATGAGATGGGGCTCAATATTTTTTCACTTCTTCTGGGATTGTGACATACATTTTAGAGTGTGTGAGAATATTGATTAGGCATAATAAATTAGATGATCTGTTGATGCATTTGGAGGTTTGTCATTTTGATAAATTATTACCTCTTGCCATTTCATTAAAAAGGTGGTTTAGAACATCATATTGTCTTTACAAAAATTGATAATTGTCCCTTTCAACTACATTAACTTCTCTTAATTTTGGTTGAATTCACCACTAAAATCTGCATCTCATCATCAAACGTACCTTGGAGAGTTGTTATCAAATATTGTATTTAGGACCCCAATTAGTAATTGTGTTGCTTTTTGCTATGGTGTGACCAAATGAATTGTGCTAGGATGTATTTCTCCAACTGCAAACAACTACATGTTATGCCTCTGTACTTTCAGAATCAAAGTGTGATCAAATGAATTTATTCCTCAAGGATCAAGAAATGTTCTCATAGAGCGCTTCAAATGAAAATTTTGAGTTACAGTTTTGGCTGAGTTTATAGTTGATAATTATGGGTATCGAGTGATACAAACCTGGGAAAACTGATGACATGAGGATTGAAGAGCGGCTGAATTAAGAAGTCATTATTTGATTACAGTCTAAACTAAAGCCAAAGTGTTCTACTTTTTATTTGTTGAAACCTTTGCCTAAAGGCTTTGCTTTTCCTTCTTGTGGTGGAGGGGTTGGGGATGGGCATCTAACATCTTTATCTTTATTATAATTAGGCCAAGAGCATATCCTTTTCATAATAACTCTCCTTAAAGCTATGTGTTTTATCCATAATCCCTAAGGTATCTTATGTTATGTTTGTTTTACTGTTAAAAATCTCAATCAAACCACTTTCCCTTTCCACATTTTGAGGTAATCAGAATCACATTTTTTGTCATTTTGACTCATTTCCTACTACTATGATTGTGTTCTTGAATCATTAGTCACCATCCTTTAGTTATTGCTATGAGTCATGTTAGCTTTGATCACTTTCTTGAAAGACACATACTGTATTTCTTTTTTCCCAGGAGATAAAAGTGCTATGTAATGCTTTATGGGCACTATAGGTCCACTAGTGGTTGAAAAGACTGCTTTGTCCTTGGGACTATTTTACCAAATACCAATTATGCCCTTGATTTATTTAGGCTATGTTTTTATGTGGTCAAAATTTGTTGCAAGGGCAAACCAGGCCTGTCCACATTGATGATTGAAATACCCCATCTTGTCAATTTGTCAGCTACCACATGAGGTGGAGCTCATTTACTTTATGGGTGCTACTGTATATCCTATCTTTTACTCAATCCTGTTGGGTATGTGTAAAGCTAAAATGTATCTCACCTAGATCATATTCCTTGTCCAAATTCACTGTCCTGCTGTTGCTATTTCGACCGACATCACTTAATTTTCTATTATGTACCTGGGTTTTATTGAAATAATTGTGTAATTAGAAGATAATTAGGATGATTTAATTTGTTTTAATTTGCTCCCTAGTGTATCCACATAGCTAAGAAAAGGGACTTTTAACTTACCAACATCTAGTTATATAGGCAAAGCTTCCATTTACTCTTTGTCGGAGGGCTAAAAGATAAGTACTAGAAGAATTACAGCATTGGTTTCATCTTGGGTATATTATGTCCCAGGTTCATGTCCTTCTCCCAAGACGTATGTCTATGTATTTAATTTGTCTTGATGCATCTTATTGTTGAATAAAGATAGGGGAGGGGAAGAGGAGAAAAAGTTTAGAGTAATTGTTACTTTTAAACATGTGCTGATTTCAATCATAAGACACCTTTTGATCTGCTGTGATGGCTTTCATACTCTTAGCATGTGTTTGATCATGTGGATTGTCTTTGTTTCTTACCTTATGTGGAGCACCTTTGTTGTATTTTGGATTTTTCATGAGGTGTAATTTGGAATGGAATCTACCATATGCTTCCACAAGGATGCCGCATGCCACTAAGTCCTATTGATGTGGCAGGGTGATCCTAGTCCTTTTTAGCTGTGGGAATGAACAAGTGCTCTTTAACTTAATGCATGTAGATGAACTAGATGTTGGCTATTTACATGATTGTCGTAGAATAATAGAATTAGGTGTAATTTCCGTGGGGATTTTACTACGTATACAATCAATTGTGAACTCTTATTCCCTTGATGGTCTTCTTAGTAACTATCTTAATTCGCCCCGTATCTTATATTTGTGATCCAGCTCTTCTGGCACTGGCAGTGGCACTGGCACCAGTGGACCCATAACAACTGTACCCACAACATCCCCTTCAGGCACCGGCACCAATCCAATGACTCCCGGCTCTGGCACTACCAACCCTACAGTCGGTACTGCTCCAGGCACCACCACCTCACCCTACAGTACCACACCAGGTGCCGGTACCCCTTCCGGTGGGATGTTCGGAGGGGTCGGTACAGGGCTAGCCCCCACCGGATCAAGCATGGACGATAGCAGCCACGGAATCAAACTCAAGACCTCAATTCTTGCAACCCTCATGATCTCAGCTATCATATGCTTGTGGAACTGAACGTCGTCGACAACCATAAGAGTAGCTCATGGTAGCCCTTTGGGTTATGAGGGGATTACTGTCATTAGCAGCTTGATATAATCCCATGTGCAGGATTTGGGTGGGCATGTGATGTTACTACTATTGGTTTTTGATGGGGGTAAAATCATATGTAATGAATTTTAAGCTATGATAAGCTTATTTAGTAGGATCTTTTTTTTGTGATCTTTTCTTTCTAAATTGGAACTGAAGTCATCTTTGTTTGCTGTGTATCTAGATCTAGTTAGGAAGCAGTGTATTATTACTTAGTATTGTTATTATTAAATTTGATGAGCATCCCATGTTAGTGGAACTATCTTGGAATATGTTTGTTTATTATTCATGGTATGTTGCTACATGTAATAGTTGTATCTTTTTATTATTGTACGTACTTTTTAGTTTTTACCAGCTTTTGTTTTGTTGTTCTTTTGTCTTTGGTGGGCATGCTTTTGGCTCCTAAAAAGCTGTTAATTTTGTGCAGCTAGTGGGTTAATATGGGGACCCCATTATTGACTTGTGGGCACCAACGGTTTCTTTCTTGGTACAAGTATGTTGCTACTTTTGACGATTGAGATTTGAAATTGAACTAGATAACAGGGGCTCTTTAACTAGACACCGTGAATATAGATCCGCTGCAGGGTAGGGTAAGACTCTTCAGCTGGACAGAATATAGATCCGTTGCAGGGTAGGGTAAAGGGGTAGATTAGGGATGGACATGGCTGGCTCGTGTCGTGCCAGCGTGTTTGGAGTTTTAGGAGATATGGTCAAGCAAACCTCGTGTTATGGCACCTCTTCCTTTGGAAAAGATTATGAGTAAGTTTACTGGGAGCATACAATAGGCCAACTTTGCACAAGCTAACGTAGATCAATATATTGGTCCACCACTTCCACTTGAATATTTATTTGTCTTGTCGTAATGAGGTATTTGGTTGTTCTTGAGGTAGTTGGTAATGACCGCATGAACGTGGAAACTATCTATTTGCTGGGAATTTTAGACAATTTTTATTTGCAAACATGTAGATTAGTTTGGAGAAGAAATGAAGACAACTAGAAGATGAGAAATTCAATGTTTATATATTTTCAATATATATATATGTATAGTTTGACAAGTGATTTTCATGTCATCGACATAACTCTCGGATTTTCATAAATAACATTGCTAGCAATATAGTGATATGAAGAAGATGACTATAAAAACAGAAGTTAAGTTATTCAAATGGTGGGAACTCGGCAGCAACTCTGTTAAATGCAAAAGATTGAGGAAAAGCTTAAAGAATACATATAACAGGTAAATTTTTAAATCACACCAACCAATGTACTTACTAGTACCAATTTAGACTCTTTATTTTGTCCCTTTTGGACTTATTTATGCTTTCATTTTATCTTTTGAGATTGATTCTGTTTCTGCTATATAGACTATAATATTAGTCTACAGTATCATAGCAAAATCTTATAAAATCATTTCATTAGTGTCTGTTACATGTACTCTATAATGCTAATTTCATTACCATTGCTCTTTTCCATGGCATCTACTTGCTATTTTAATCTGCAATTTGCTTGTTATAAATAGAATACAAATTTTATAACCTATTGTCTGTTATGACACATTGATGCACGAACTTGTTGTTGTTCCATGGAAAATTTTATTAATTTCCCCAAACCTTCTTGCAATACCAACAATAGCAAGGGAAAAGTGTATCAAGCTATTGGAGCTCTCAAACTATGTTCTTTTTCGCCAAAACCCGTTATAGTAACTGGGTATCTAGAATAACCTCCAACAAGGGTAAGATCGCGTACAAACTGCTAAAGGCAAAAATTGAGTCATAATCACTCGTTGAATTAAACATGATCAACCTATCTCGAGATGAATGTATATCACCACCATTTGTTCACTTTTGTTACTTTTAGAAACAATACTAATTCCAAGTGCTTTTTTTAGTGCTAGTAGTAACAGATTCCAAATAGTCACAATGCAAGGTACTTGGTGAACCGCACAAATGTTGATGCTTTAAATGTTCTTGTGCCAATAAGGTCATGGGTATCTGTAGCACATCATCCTTTCTTTAAGTAGGTAAAATCACTCTAACCAAGCCAGAATGTTGCTTCCTTCTATAATTCCCTCTGTAAAGAGCTTGTAAGGCATCAGTTCATGTTCAATATTAAATTTTGCTGTAGTGACAACATTCTGTAATAGTTTTTGAGTTTAAAGAGTAGATCAAGCAGCAAATGAAAGATTATGTAGATTCAAGTATGAAACTACTTACTCAGTGAGCAGTCCTTCAAAGGAAGGAAGAAAACACAGTCCAGTAGTTGTGTTCTCTTTCAAATTCCTGATTGTTTCAATTCGATCTCGAGATGATTTGACCAGCGTCAACCGGAAAAATTACAATAGTACGTGTTTCCTCAACTACAAGCTGCCCTGCATCCAGTTTGTAAACTTTGTATAGGGTTTCAAGAGTGATAGTAAGAAAGCCTGGAAGGACTAGAAAGTGTAACTATGACCAAGAACACTTGAAAACAAACATGAATTATACTTTGTGAGATTTCTCTATCTGTTCAGCGGGTTTCAGGAACAGCCAGCTCTGTGCAACTAAATACATGGGTGAGACAACGTACATCGGACATCCCTTCTTACCTAGCCTTAACCATGCCATGACTGGCTGTTGCTGCTGTTGCCATCATAAATTTCTCTGTAACAAGACCATTTTGAGTTCTTTTCATGTCTTGACACGAAATTGCAAATGTTGAGCAGAACAGTAGCATCGCCAAGTGTATGAACTAACAAGTTATCTGCTTTAGCAGTTTGGGTCATGTCAAAGGGTATTGTTCAAGAATCAAAGGCATCTTAGAGAACATTGGTCATGTTATTAGTACCTGTTCATCATATATATGGAGCTATCTCCCCTAGTATGCCATGTCTCCAGTATCTTGTTATTCTGAATATTCCGACTCCCTTACCAGACTGAACCCTTCTGATCAACAAGAGGAAGACAAATTTAGCATTGTATCCAAGTATTAGAGAGTACAGGACCAGGTCAGAGAAGTAAATCATGCACTGCCAAATATTTTGAGCAAGGTTCGAACATCTCCTTGCCCCCTTACTGAGATGAATAATTCTTCCTAAATCATTAAGGGTAACATGTTTCTTAGTAAGGATTTTCTTAGATAATAGGAAAGCAATTACCCATTCTGATATAGCGGCTAGACACACCCGACACAAGAACAAAGACGCCCAACAGAACCAGGTTACAACCAAATTACTTGTGAGCAAAGTTCAGACTACTCATCTCAGCTGAAGTATCTAGTATATAAACTAGCTAAGTCTCATTATGTACTCAGTGGCAGAAAGTTTCACGTAGAGCATTACAATGTCATTAAAATGAGTAGCAACCTAGAATAGTTCCATAAAAGTTTTCATATTTTGGAAACGACGTATTACATCTTCATTAGTAACATTTGCAAGTGCTTCTTTTTCTACGGCACAAATTAGACCATCACTCAAGAAGTCATCACCAATACGATTGCGCAAATCCGACTTCACAAGCTTCATTGCGGAAAAGCATCTCTCAACCGTTGCGGTTGTGACCGGCAAAACCAATGCTAGTTTCACAAGACGATAAATGAGAGGATGACAAAGATGTTTCCTCGTTTCCACCATCACTCTAGCAAGGCCGGCAAGATCATTCAGATTAGCAAATCTTTCATCATGTTGCATATTGTCAAGGTAGAGGCTAAGTTGATGCTCAAGAGCCATCTTGTCCACAAAATCAAAATCACCTGGATACAACTCAGCCAACCTCATCAATTTTAATGGGTCAAACTCACGAAATGAATCATGTGGATTCAAAGAAGCCATACAAATGAGCAATTCGGAGTTGATCTCATCAAAGCGATCATTAAGCTCTTGAATCTGCATATCCACAATGGTGTAGAAACAATCCACCAAATAATAATGACCATAGGTAATATTGGTCTTTTGTCGCCGGTTCTTCGGATTAACATAAGCTTCCTCCATGTTCAACATTTCGAGATCATGTTTCTCACAAAATGAAGAGATTTTTCCCAAAAGAGAATCCCACCCATTATCTCTAAGCTTTTGCAATTGTCTCTTCGTTGATTTCACCAATGACATAGCATTCAAGATATCATGATCTTTTCTTTGTAGAGCTTGTGACAAGGGATCCGTAACCCCTAAAATGAGCAACAACAAGTGCAAATAAAACACACAATCAAATGACTTGAGATATACTTGAAGACTATATGCTTGACGTTGTATCAAATCCCTGTTGCCTTCCTTTTCAACATATTCAAGCACCTCAACAACAGATGAAAACAACTCAACCAGATGCAAAAGTGTTTTGTAATGAGAAACCCAATGTGTATCTCTAGCTCTTATAAGAGAAAGCTCCTGATTTAGCCCACTTCCATCTTTCCTTTCACCACTTCCAGTTTCCCTTTCACCACTTCCGATTGCCTGTTCCACTTTCTGTTTTTCACTTTCTAGAATCATATCTTCTTGTTTGCAAGAAGCACCAACCACATTCATCAAAACCGAGATCATGTCAAAGAAGTTCCCAACACCAAAGTGTTTTTTTGCAACCGCCACAATAACCAAGTGAAGCTTGTGAGCAAAACAGTGTGCATAATAAGCCGAGCTATTCTCTTTCAGGATTAAAGCTTTCAAACCGTTAAACTCACCGCGCATATTGCTTGCTCCATCATAACCTTGAGCTCTAACTTTTTTCAAACTCAATCCATACTCGGCAAATAAAGAATCAATGGCAGATTTAAGAGATAAAGCAGATGCTTCCATCACATCAACAAGACCAACACATCTCTCTTTAACAATTCCACATCTATCAATATATCGCAAAACCACAACCATTTGCTTCTTTTCAGATACACCATAAGACTCATCAACTAACAAGCCAAACACATCATCACCTATTTCTTCATGAATAGATTTGAGTACTTCTTGTGCAAAGCAATGAACAATATCTTTCAACATATCTTTCGAGAAGCACCTTGAGTTCAACACATCATCATGACCACAAAAAGGTAATCCCGAGTTCAACAAGTGTCGAAAAGCATCAATAGAAGCATTTAACCGAATTCGATACTCATTTTCCACAATATCACTTTGCTTACGAAAAGGAACGATAATCAATTGATGTTGTCTCAGTAGATCATCACATTTTTTGAGTGCTCTATTGTGGAAACTACCAACATCACCCACATGAATACCGAGCCTCTCAGTCTTATTCCAACTACAAAAGCCTTGCGTAACAAATGCATCACTCCCCCCTTGCTTTTCAACATAATCTCTAAATAAGTAACAGAACAAGCAAAAGGCTTTATCCACTTTCACACTATACTCCAACCAATTACCATACTGATCAAACCATGCCGGGTTAAAACGTCTTGTCTTATTCCCAATTTTTTTTCTTGGAAACTCATGGCGACGTGGTTGACAAGGTCCTCTAATCAAATATTTTCGCCTTACTTCATCCATTTGATTAGGGTGATACTCCAAAATTCTTTTTCTATCAGCAGGATCCCAAGGAAGATCGTTCAAGTCTACTTCAGGCACTGAGTGGGGAACATTAGACACATGTTCAGTCGAAGATTCTTCACCAACATCACCACCCCCAGAAGCTGAAAATTTTCTTTTCAGAAACCTCTCCATTTTATATCTGGCCCAAATATTAAAAATTCACACAATTTCAATATTTCAACCAATTCAACTACAATGAGCTAATTAAGTAACTAAAATTATAATTCAAACATTTCACCTAAAACACCAAACCCTAACCTAACTATTTCAACAAAATTATCAAAATTCGCAACTCCCACCATAACCCTAACTTCATAACAACCAATCAACCATTCAAAAACATAATTTAACTAAAGATCAAACTTAGGGCTTATAATAATTTGAATTTCAAGTTGAGACATTACCTCAAGGCTCACACCATGCAACTGACGCACACCTCTGCCGAGTACCGACCACCATCCGACGGCCGACGACGAGTATTTTCCGGCGACGGCGACGGCGACCACCGCACGCCTCTATTTATCTCTCGCAACTTCACAGTGAAGTGAGCTTCAGCATTTCAGTCTCTTGGCTTTTCACTCTTTATTTCATGTTTTCTTGAGTATATTTCTAAGTATTGCCTTTTTCTTTTGTTGACAGTAAAGGCTTTTTGAATGGGCCTATGAGCATTACAAATTATGGGCTGAGGGTACCTCTTTAAGCCCTTTGTTTCGCCCCCAGTCCAGCGCATATGGAGCTGGAGGCCCGTCTACCCAGTACGAACTAAATAGTGGCCGTTAAAATATTACTCCCTCCGCCCCACTATAACTTGTGCAATTGCTTTTGCACAGTTTTTAAGGCAGAGGGGGAATACTCTAGTTTACCCCTTAGGGAGGCAAGTGGGTGGCTTTATTAAAGTATCTTTTGTTTTACTCTATATTTGAGGGGTAAATGGGAGAATTTTGGTGAGAAGTATGTCC
>BSSO01006618.1:0-11764 GCA_030267885.1 Mesembryanthemum crystallinum
GAGAAGAGCAAGGGCCGACTTGTAATTTGTGGATTGGACAACCTTTTGAGTGAGGAGAGGGTAAGAGTTCCATGCTAGCTTATATTACCACCACAGTCTAGACTAGATTTATTGTGAATGCTGTTAGTCTTTTTAAAAAAAAAAAAAAGAAATTGGATGTTGTTAGTGAAGTGGTTCATGCAAAGGACTTAGTAGTTGAAGATCTAATCCTCTTAGTTTCCGAACTCAACTTTGGAATATTTGACATGTTGTTGAGGAGGATTTATAGTCCATCTTTCACATTCCTTCTCACGTACATAGCTTGCTAAACAAAAGCACTAGTCCCATTCATAGCCTCCGCTACTCTCACCTAAAGTCCAAACCAAATGGCTAGGATTTTAGATGAACGCTGTCAAATGACTACCCTTCCATGCATGCGTGAAATTGTCTTCTTCATGGTAATTGTTGAAATTTTTTTGAGTAGTCGAAAATAAGTCCAGTTGATCACAGAAGGATAATAAGAGAGGGATGCATGGGGGAAAACATTACAATCAGCAGCCAGGTGTTTATTGTTCAGTCTTTAACTCCCACAGACCAAAGGAAAGATGAGGAACCTCTGTTGCAATAAGAAAATAGGGTGATATGCTCTCTTCTGAAATACGCTCATCTCTAAGTTAGCCAATGTCCCACCTTTATTGCACTGCCAGCTTGGCATGGATTTTTTGGCACATTACATCTTACATGTTTAATTATGACCTCAAGCATGGGACAGATGTTTCTTTGACCAAACCATTGGGTTAATTGATAATGATAGTAAATTTCATCTTGTTTTCCTTTTCATTTTACTATAATGCAGATGACTTTGTCAATGTATCTCTGTTGAATGTTGATAAAAAAATCCCTCATTAAAGCTGTTCTCCATAATGATGGCTTTCAGATGTAGTAAATTCATTTTAATAGGAGTGACGAACCTTCTTTTTTGTCTTTTTCTTTACTGCTCCTTTGAACAGAGTGTTGCATTATTGTTAGCAATTATGGAAAATCAACAAGAAGTTGCACCCATTCTTCTTCCAACTCTGATGAACTTGGGACTACCAAGTCTTTTGGTTAATCTCTTTGCTTTTGAGATGGGCAAATTAACAAGTGAAAGAATGCCTGAAAGGTAAGACACTCTTATTCGGGTTCATTCTTTGTGTGACAATGAGATCTGTTAAAACGTTCTCATCAATGTTAGAACGTTTTGGCTTTCTCATTGTTATTTAATTTGCTTTCTGGTGTAGCATTTTCTTCCCGTTACTATTCCTTTTAGGTGGCGTTTACTTGGAAACAAATGTGATTCTGATGTAATGCATCATTTTAGTAAGGGTTTAAGGGAGATCGGGGAGGGGAGTGATTGAAAAAGGTGTAATGTAATCACAATTGCTCTAGTATAACCAACGTAATCATCATTACATGACTAGAAGTAATTATGTTTACAACCAACCAAACGATTACAGATTTCATGAGTAGCAATGAGCATGTGTACAACTATAAAATGCTCATTATATTGTAATAATCATTACATCCAAGTAAACGCTACTTTAGTGTGTCATGCTCTTTTGCTTGATAATAGAAACTAAGCCATCTGTTTCACTTTGTTATTTTTTATACTAGCTGCAGTAAAAATTGAAAATTGTCTGTGATCATTAGATCATTTTATATCTCTACTACTAAACTATTCTGACTCTACTGGTCTCATTGCAAGATGTGAAATTTTTGTGTTGGTTTGCAAGTTTTCCTCCATTTATTACTTTAGGACCTTCCATTAAATACATGAAGTGGAGAAATCAAAATAGAACTAAATGGAGGAAAACATAATTTTTTCTCTTTCTATACTACGACTTAACCTTAATTAAATTTAGTCATCAGATAACACAACCAAGTTAACAGAAATTGCTCATTAACGGCATGTTATAGTTGTAAAAATACAAGGGTACTATGAGGATTTGGAAAAACCATTGGGTATTTGGTAGACAATGTAAAAGTATAGGGTAATCGTGTAGGAAAATGCCTAAAAGTATTGAAATTAGTAGTCAAACAATTTCAAATTATACTACAAGTAGTAGAGCAAGGAAGGGATGAAGAATGATATTTTACTTTTTAGTAGTGGTTGCAGTAGTAACAATGAAGTCATAGTAGTAGTAGAGTATAGTGGAAAAGTAGTAGTAATGATTGAAATTGGGAGTGATGTGGAAGGTGGAGGCATCGATAAGAGTAGTGTTACAGAAACATGCTACAAACAAATAAACTGATAGGTATAAGCTAGTAGAAAAGACAACTTTCTGAAATGTCAATTGAGCACAAAGTATTGCATAATAATGTGTACTCTGACACCTAGGTGTTCACTCATGAATCAAGATATACTAGTATACTACCAAGTTTATGGTTCTGTTTAGTACTTTAAATGTCTCACTAAGCTATCGACTGATTCAGTGTGCTGGCAGATGCATTGAATTTTGGTATTTTGATTTTGGCAATTCTGCAGGTATCCAGCACTTGATTCAATTCTTCGAACAATTGAAGCCCTTTCTGTAATTGACAACTATTCAGAAGAATTGTGCTCAAAGAAGGAACTATTTCAGATGGCTATGGAATTGGTCAAAATGCCTGAAAAGATTGAGGTGCTTTATTTTCCTAAAAAATGCTTGAGTCTGCTATGTATGTATTGGTATCATGCAATTGCTCTTTCAGAATTCGTTTATCTTCTAAAATTTGAGTCCAGTTGATTCAGCTAAGTTTCTCTTCATTTTCTGCATATCATTCTTTCAAATTCTTTTAAGACCATGTGTACATTATCTTACGCTTGCTGATATTCAGGTTATTTCCCCCTGAAACTATCTTCCACTCATTATAATGTGTTGAACTCGAAACGGCTATATATATATGATGCTTGGTTTACTATAATTGCTCAATGAACAAATCACGTGTCATTTCTTTTGCTTGTTTGATATTTAAACTAAGGAAATAAGTCTTCAGTTAAGAAAAGCTCTCCAATGCTACCGTCCCTTGAAGAAAATTTTGATCAAGAACTACTGTCAGTGTACATGGTATTCATCCAACTGGCTTGCAGAAAGTATATGACTTGTCCTTAGCACTGCTCAATTTAACTGTGCTTAAAAAATAGCTCTGAGAGATTAGTTGACATGTCTTAAGCTCACGAGGGAGAAAATGATTGTGATGCAATCACTTGAGGATTATAATGGAGTGATGGGTTTATCCACCTCACCAAAATATAATCAACTAATTGATTTTGTTAAAAGGTTTAGTATATAGTTACTCCTCTTATTCTTGAGTCTGGGCATCATTTTACTAATGCGTGGAATCTGTTGCAGTTCTCCAGCTCCTGTGTCACAGCAGCAGTTTTGATTGCAAATATTCTGGCAGATGCCACTGATCTGGCTTTGGAAATGTCAAAAGGTGAACATTTCACTGTAGTATTGTGTAAATGTTGTCTTATTATTACCTTATTTACTTCTTTACTTGTTATAACTAAAAAATGGGGGAGGTAAAAAATTTCTCAATTTTAAAGCTATTGGAAGGGGGTCATTCCAAATATATAATTCAGACAATTTGATTCTATTCTTGGGGTATTTATCAATTATATTTTTCACATGGTTTGACAATGTTTAAGGAGTTGGAGAGAGCATATCTCATGACAATTGATGTTGATGCTTTTTACATGCAGATATCCTTTTCTTGCAGTCTCTCCTTGATCTATTCCCGTATGCTTCAGATGATATCGAAGCAAGAAATGCATTGTGGAGCATTCTGGCAAGACTTTTGCGTCAAGTTCAAGAAATTGAGATGAGCCCTTCAAGTCTCAGCCCATATGTTCAGATGCTTGTGAGTAGATCAGATTTGATGGAAGATATCCTTCTCGACGGCGAGTGGGATACATCCTCTCAAAAACATGAGATGCTTGCAACTTCTGAAGCAAAAATAAATTCAAGAACTACTGCTGTATCCTTTCATTTCTGGGTGCATTTCCTTGGCATGTTACATTGTACTTTACCTGCAGTATAAAGTTTATACTGAAAAATCTTAATGAAGTGTTAGTTTGTGGAACTCACTGCTGTTGCCTCAACTTCCTTAACTAATAACAGATTAAATTGATCGTTAATATTTTGAATCGATGGACTGTGGTGAAGAATGACATGTCTGAAGGCCAAAATGATGTGGAGCCCATAGAGAAAAATCGTCTAGACGATGAAGATGTGCAGAAATTACTCGACTGTTGTCTCAAACATGCAAGCTAGGTAAGCACCCCCTTAATCTATGCTATTGTTGATCTCTCCGCTTGGTATCAGTTCACATGGATTTTCTTTTTTGATACCTAATTGATGATGATGATCTTCATGAGCCATTCCGTTGTGTCTTTGACCTAAACTAGCCCATTTCTGAACTTTTCTGTCGTTTGGGACGGTAACTTGATGGTTACTTAGCCCATTTCATTTCAGTATTAATAGTGTACATATGTAAAAGTTTACTAGCTGCAAGCTGCAACTCAATCATCATAGAAAATAGTAATTGTTATCCTAATTATTTACTCATATTTTTTAAACTGTACATGAAGTTATTAATGGCATCACCGATTCCTTATCTGTTGCAGGTGGTTTGGGAATTGGGGATGTATTTTATCTGTTGGAATTTTGTGGCCATTCATGATTGCATTGTACAAGATCTTGTTTACCTCTGGCTTCATAATTTGTTTTACAAGATGCAAAACCTCAAATGGATCAACCAAGAGCATGTCGCTACTGTAACTACAGAAAGAAGATGAATGGTGAGTCTTGGCATCAGGTGTTGCAGCATCTCGTCTGACAGTAGTTCCATCATTCTGCTTTTGACAAATTTGGATGAGATGATGTTTGTGGCCATCAACACTGATAGTCAAAGTGATACAAAGTTTGTCGATATGGGACAACAGCCTTGTGATGCAGTTCGTTTCATGAATTATTTCTTCTTCCAAGGTAAAAGGCATGATGCTGCAAGTTACAAGCATAAGAATTTAATTGGTATCACTGCTGCTCCTGTTATACGTAACATGTCAGTGAAGCCTCTCACTGTTGTTCTTGAATGTAGTGTGCCATCTATGCAAGTGTCAAAGTACGGCCTTGTACTAGGATATTAACTTCTCTAAGTCTTTTTTTTCTTTTTTCTTTTTTTATGTAAAACTATGTCCTTGTCTACTCCGTATGTGTTTTTTGTACTCGGGAGGAGGAACAATGTGTTGGAGACGTGGCTGAGGTCTACTCAACTATTTTTGAGCTTTGTAACAGGTTAATGATAAACAAGCATAAAGCAAAGAATTCGATGCAGAAATGTAGTAACAACTGCTTGTTGGATATAGCCTTGCTTTGCTATTCATGTAGCGGGAAACTTTCTGAACTTCAAATTGAGTTTTTCTTGCTCACAACCTGGATACAGACAATTGAACACACCAGGAAGCAAATTACTATCAATCTAAATGCCCATTCAGAAGTGTCAACTAAAGTACTCCCTAATTGTTAATCAACACCAGTAGGATTATAGGGCTGATATGACGAAAACAAAGCAGGGAGAAAAAAAGAAGAAAGTGAATGAACTTAGACTGCTTATAGTTAAATAAGAGCAGCAACAATAATCTCTAAAAATCATTCTTCAAGAAGAGGTTGGTAGAACAATTTGAAGGCCTCTACGACTTCAAGATACCACATCGCTTCTCGATCCGGATGTGTTGAAAGATCAACTAGCTTGTGAACCTGAAAAAACCCAGAAACATCATTAATCAATCAGATAATACTCATTTTGCAAAACCCAAAAATCTCTCAGAGGAATTATATCGAACAGGTGGTGGGCATCTCTAATTTTCACCTTGATCATGGGGTTCTCACCGTCACGGACGACATATGCACCAACCACCATCACATACATTCCTGCAGATTCACCAACGAAGAGAGAGACTAACATNAAGGTATTGGGATGGAAATTAAGTTACCAAGGTTCCATTGATTTTGGGCGAGGAATTCAGGGGGGACGCTCAATTCAATGATGCCGGAGCCGTCATCGAGAACGAAGCGAGAGCGGTCGTCGGAAATGGAGACAAGAACACCCTGCAACCAGGCGCGTTGGAAGAGGATGCCGCCTTCGAGGGTGAAGGAAGAAGGTGGTGCTGGTGTCTGTTTGGCTTTCTTCAACTGCCTGCACATCAGCTTCAGTGCTGCTAAGGTGTAATCCATTTTCCCTCTCTTTCTCAATTTTACTCTCTGTATTTTACTTGGTAATGGTAATCCTTGGTTTTCAGTTTTTAGCTTGGCTTATTTGAATTTGGCGCCAATTCAAATTTTACTAGGGTTTGAATTTGCAAGTTTGACTCTTGTAAATATAATTGGTCAAAGTTCGGTTGACTATTAAAAAAAAAAAAAAGTCAAGCACATTCAGCAACTCGATACTAATACAAAGGTTGGAACTTTTCTTCCAAACCCATAACGATAATCTTGAAACAAATTCACAATTACATTACACCAGTGAAGGTGGTCTGGTGGAGACTAAAAACAAAACTTTTCATACATAAATAAAATGTTATTGATAACATGGATTTAGATACTATTCCCAACTTCAAAAGTTTGTCCAACTTTAAGAGTTACAATTTTCAAAGTTGATAAACTTTTTGGGACAGATGACTCGAAAAAATAGGCGAAAAACAACTAAGTAGATGGATTAAGTGCCAGCAAACTTGTAATAGATTTTGTATTAGTCCATAACTTGCATTTGCTTCATAATGATACAATGCATCTTTTTACCAACAATTATAGATTGAAGGCGTATTTTCTGTGTTCTAAGTGGTCTCTAATCTTGTCAATATACATATAATATGTAACAGAGCAAATATTCATAGCACCAATCTTTGATACATATAACTCCATTATCAAAAACACATACGAATTACATCTTATATTAATTTGAGAAAAGCTATGAGATACATATTAAATCTGGCAACTCTACATTCATTTCCAACCCAAAAGAAACAAGAACCTTTCCTTTTCATTTTGTGCACACTCCAGAACAAAATAACAACTAATTTTATTGAAGTTTTCTTCTCAAGTGTGATTAAGAGATGAGGGAGATGGCACTAGTTGTGAGATCGTCAGCCAAAATTCTGTTGGTAGCCTCTGTAGGATGAAACCCATCCCAGAATACATACTCGGATGCATTTTTGCAGGTTCCTGGTGACTTTGAGTTGCACAAAAATGATGTCTCAAGCAATCCTGTCCCACAGCATGCTTTCCTTCCCTCAACAAACCCTGTAATTTTAGTTGCAGATTTCATCAACCCAATCAATTAAATCAAGGGTTAGTATTTTTATTTGCATAAGATAAACATAGCTTTAGGAAAAGGGCATTAAATGGTAGATGGGACAACCCAAGAGCGATTGCACGTTGTCACTCCTGAATCCAACCAATCACGCTTATGTACATATTTTGAGTAAGTTCTTGCATAAACCTGGTAATTTTTCTTCAAAATGGGGGCAACTTATCTTAAGATTCTCTTTCAGAATTTATAGGTGATTTTTCTTCAAAACTCGGGTGACCTTCCTGGTGTATACACGAAGTCCATGCAAGTTTTTGACTTCATTTTTTTTTTTTTGGCTACTAAGGGGCAATATTTCACCACTGCTATATTTTGCAGATGATCTTGTAAGTTCAATGATTGTTCTAAGTATATAGAGGAAAGGAGTGTAGCCATTACCATTCTCTTCGGGTTTGGTGACCAACTCGTAAAGAGGCTGATAGATGTCAAAGACCACCACAGTAAGGTTAGAAAGCTGATGTTGGAGAGTCTGGGCAGTGGAATTGAGCTTGTCATTAAAGGTAAGTGCATCCTTGTTTATGGTTTCAACACACTCATTGCTGTCTTCTCCAAATATGGTGATTGCTGCCGGCAAGCACCCCAGTGGCGGCAGTGATGTTACTCCTACCTTTCTTGCTCCTAGCCAGTACAATTTCTGCAAAACATACCACAGGAAAATATTAGTAGCATTAAGGTTATATACTTATGTTTGGTTGGACACAATAATTTTCCTGCTATTTTTTCTGTTTGTTTTCCCTGTCAAGATTTTAGGATCATGCTTTCATGCTCATATTAAAGTTTTCCTATACATGCTTTCTTTTTGTTCTTTCTTCTTCTTCCCCTTAATGCTACTTATGTAAGTGCCTTGGTTTACTGGAAAGAAATGGAAGGATAATACGATGAGTAGGACATACTTGAACAAATTCGGCAAATTGTTGGACAAGAATGTCAGAGAACTCCTCAGGAGTGTAAAGCTTGCAGAGAAAAGGATCGATGTAATAGTTCTGGAGGAAATCACTGCTTCCAGCACTAATTAGATAAATTCCTCCTGTGATTATGGATGTGGCGTTGTCTTGTCCTGCAACAGCCACTAATTTCTTCTGGTAATCCATGTAGTGCTCGAGCTGCTTGCTCAATGGTATTGTGTTCTTCAAGCACCAGAAAGAACATTATAGTATTGTTGTGATAACACAAGATTAGTTCTTTAGACTTCATTTACTTGTATAAAGAGAAAAAATAGAGAGTGAATTGAAAATTTGAAGTTATGGTTTATTTTTACTTACATATAGTTCTGGTGTACCCTCATAATAGCCAGAAGAAGCAGAGGCAAAATTGGCTCCAATCATTAGGTTGCTGCCTCTGGCATCTATGCTGAGGTATGCTGGTTGGTAGGATGTAAATCCTATGGTCTCAGCTGCATTTCATTTTGTACCCACAATATAAGAAAAAAGGTAGTTCTATAGTGTTGTTTATAATATAAAACTTCTAGGGGAAGTAATACGGAGAATTTAGTAGCCTGTGTACCATCTCATAATTTACGCGTCAATTAGTACTTTCCTTGTAATCCCTCAAATATTTATAAATATTTATATATAAGATACCCAAGTAACCCATTTCATGTGACCAATACTTATTCTTGGATTGGGGGAAAGGGAGCATTGGTTTAGAAAAAAGATGATCCTCTTTACTTAATAGACCATCTACTACGTGTTTTCTGTGAGAGGAAACTTACCTCGATGAGGCCCCCTCCCTCTCAAAAAAACAAGCATTGGACCCTCTAGTAACTGGAGAAGATCCAAATCCAGTTCAGAGCAGACATATTAATACAATGACAATATTATTCCCCCAAGGCTAATTACAGGGGAGCAAATCAAAAAATTGCATGAGGGTAATTTTGTCATTGTATTATTATGTCTTTTAATTCTAATAAGGAAAGATTTTACTTCAGTAAAAATACAATTGTTGGATAGTAAACTTTATGAGTGAAAGTAAACAGAAACTGAGATACAGGGGAGTGATATAAAGGGTTACCAGTAAAGTCAGTGGCAAGCTTGCCATTGCAGAACCTTCCAGTAGGCTCATGGGTGCTAAAATCTCTTCCATAAGGATGAAAATTTGACTTGACAATGGTATGCAGATGGTTGTTATTCCCTGCATCAACCACTGAGTCACCAAATATCAACAATGCTGGCACCAGTGGCTGCCCATTTACTGCTGTAAATATCACCAAAACCAGAGAAACAACAAAAGATGCACCAAGATAGCTCAAAACACCCATTTTTGTTTGCTTTTTTGTTTTGTAACTTTTCTCACTTTTGTTCTGTGTCCCTTTTGCTTTTTGATGGTTCAATTAATTGGTTTGAGGACTTTATATAGGAATGTGGAAGGGGATTAATGGGTGATAATAGAAAAAGGGTTTAAGAAATCTAATCATCTCCAGCTTTTGATAACTTCTAATATCTAATAGAGCACATATAAATGAAGTTCAAAAATTTGAAGTTGATCTTAAGCTTGAGGGTGATGTTTTAACTGTGAGATTGTAATTTCAATATGTTCATGTGTACATGTTTACATGATTTCCTACAAGTAACAATGAGTATTAAACTGTACAGTTTACAATTAGCATTTGGTGAGTCCATTGTCATTCAAGTTACCAAAACTAATTAGATATCTTTATTATATTATCTTTTGGTCAGTCATGATCATGAGAGCACTTTGGCCATTTAAAGAAATCATGTAACACTCCTTTGCAATCTAAACAAGCTTACACTAGATATTTATATGCGAAATCTGGTAGGTTTTGAATTTATTACTCCATATACGAAGTTTGAGAGCATATTGGCAAATCATACAAAGCTGTAGAAATATGATAGAACTTGGTCATAGGTAGCTCTACGAAGGTGAAATAAAATTAAAGGCGGATTTGTAGTAATATTATAGTTAGGGGGTGGTAGTTTTCATCTTCACTAATTGGAAGGACAGACAGTCCTGTTGATTTCTCCTTTGTAATAAATCTCATGGAATGAACAAATTGAGTCATTGCTGGTAAAAACAGTGGCCTCATACAACAGTTAAATGTAGCACTATTAAACTTACTGATATCCACATTTTATGCAACAATTAACCACCAAACCATTATGACATCTCCTGAAAAACCCTAAAGTTCTGTGTATATATGAAACAGGAAGAGGAAAGGAAACTTGTGCCATTTTTTCAGATGCATAAACAATAACTGCATTAGTCAAATGATAAAATTTCATTAAGATGAGATTGCCTGTATTAATATATAAAACAAAGTATGATATGTACTCAATTCAAGTGGCGTATCTTACACAAATGTGCAATGAGCTGTTGGTTGCTTCTTAGACAACCTTTCTTGGCAAATACCCAAATGAGAAAATTGTCAAAAATACAACTGAGAAGTCACTGCATAACCTCACCCACTTGTAATGTAAAGCAATTTCTACCAGTAAATAATGTGACTGTTTCCTTCACAAATTGGAGTTAGGAGCAACCTACACCATTTTAAATAGCTCATATATATGGGCAATTTCATTAATTTTGGTACAAGGACAAACATTGGGGTTTGACTAAAAAAAGCCAGAACTTGAAGACATGGTCAGAGGTAGACACCTTTATTTTTATTTTTTATTTTTTATTTTTTTTCCTTTTTTGGGGTGTGGGGGAGTCTGGAAGTGGTTGAATAGGACGTACATAGGTTGATGAAGACAAATTTTGAGCCTGAATCTCGATACCATCTCCAAAAACGTAAATGAGTTGACATTCTCACTTCGCATTTTAATAGTTCAAACCAAATTATCTAAATGGAAATAGGTTTAGATTTTCAATTGTAAAGACAATGTTCATCTTTCACTATCTGTTTAAGAGGAATAGAAAAATCTGGTTAATGGATAGACATAACATCTACATAGTAAACATTCATAAACAAAGGTACATATAGAGATCCTTTGTTTTGATTCATTGGAGTTGCTTACAACAATACAATGCAAATACTCCAATATTTGCACTCCCTAACTTCATACAATATCTAGAGAAATGCTAATTACAGTCTCACTTTGAGAGATCAATTTGCACTCCTAATCTTAAAAAGTGACACATGGACTTGGGGCCGAAATGACAAATGGGTATTAAAAAAATATCCCTATTGCCACATTGGTATTTAAAAAAACTTTGGCGACATTAGGGTATTTAAAATGACCGATTTGCGCACTTTAATCCAAAAACTAAAATTTCAAAGAGAATTTCCGACAATGTGTAGTTTTTAAATATGTTTTTCCTATTTTTTTTCAATTTTCTCCGTCATAAAATAGCTTCATAAGGTTATTAAAGTGAATGGGGCAAATAATTTGGGGATTTTATAAGAGAAATAATTATTTTAAACAAATATTCGCCGGAG
>BSSO01006619.1:0-11761 GCA_030267885.1 Mesembryanthemum crystallinum
TCTATATTACAAAATATACTAAAAGATATTGGGGACTATAATGTACATCCACATATAATATTTTCATAACAATGTGTATTTTGTTTAATTTTCAAAAGTGGTTAGGTAAAAGTTCATAAGCACTCGTTAATAATACTCCATCTGTTCCAATTTGATTGTCTTCTATTGACAATTTGATTGTCTTCTATTGACAATTTGCAGTCTTCTATTGAAATGCTAATTACACTCTCACTTTGAGAGTGCAAATTGCACTCTCAAGTTTAGAGAGTGACACATGGATTTGGTGGTCCTTTTTTTAAGTTTGTCTTTTTCTTTTTTCTTTACTTTGTGAGAGAAGCTGGGTGAGAGTGCAAATTTGCAAGTGCACATAGCACTCCTCTTAATAGTTTATATTATGCTTCCTCTGTTTCACTAAAATCTTTACGCTTTTATTTTACACGGTTTTCAAGACGACACTTTGACCATGAATAATTGCACTTGTATAAACTCGCAAACTTATAAAAATTTAATATATTGAAAGTACTATTTATTTAAGATGAATCCAAAAATATTATCTTTACCTTGTAAATCATTATACTTTTCACATATTAATGGTCAAAATTTGAGAATTTTTGACGTTGCAAAATCAAAATGTAAGTATTTTAGTGAGTAAGAGGCATAGGGTTTGGGTGGAGTTGCTTTGTTATGCTGCTTGCCATTGAAGGCTAGCCAACCATGTCAAACAGTGAGTAAAGGTAATGAGCTTAATTATTACTGTCTGTAGTATATATATGTACCTAGTATGTCAGAAGGGAAGACTTATTCATGAAAATAATAGAGTACTTCACTGACAATAACCTTGTGTTTGACCTAAACTTCAGAATCTCAAGACACCTATATCACACTTGATTTTTTTATTTATTTATTTTTTTTTTATTTTTTGTGATTGTTTTTCAAATCAAGATTCTGCCTTACTGGATAGCACATTGTTCCAGCAACTCTAAGAATGGCACATGTCCTTAAACTGCTCTCCAATCTTATAATTGAAATTAAAGAACAAAAAATAGTAAATTAATCATCATAAGCAGCATTTGATGTTGTTTGATTGTGACATTGAAGTTGTATGCCCTTCCATTATAATCATAAGAGGAGCTTGAAAGAATATAACCCAATCAACTTTGAAACCTTCTTCGAAGAATACTCATTACCTTCCTGGATTCAGGCAGTATATTCGTATTGGTGATAAATCCCAATTGAAGAAACTCCCTTTTCTTTTGATAAATTTATCTAAGTGTGACAATAATGCAGGCAGGAGAGTCGATAGTGATCGCGACAATGCCTGGAAAGCCACATCAAGGTAGTCTAGTAGTGATAAGGCCTGATGATGATACTCTACCTGAAACAAGGCAGCGGACAGACATTGAGGCAATGCCTGCAAAGCCACATCAACATAGTCTAGTAGTGATATGGCCTGACGATACTCCACCTGAAATAGAACCTCCAAGTGAACACCTTAGACCCGGATTTTCTGGTTTTGATATAATTAAAGCCATCGTTTATGGTGGTCTCCTCGAAATCATCGCTAGCCTGAGTGTCATATCTTCTGCAGCAGGTGGAGGTGCTACCACATGTGAGTTTTTCTGCCTCTCACCAAGTGCTGCTAATGTTGGTAGTTTTTTTCTGTAAAATTGCTGTAGAAAAGCGTGGAGGTGGTATAACGCATATGAGAATTTTAATAGAGTTAAGAATCTAGTAGAAAAAATATGCATATTTTGATTGTCTAAGGCTCCCATTTGGTAGAGCCATTCAGTTATTATTCTCTCATACATGCTGGACAGCTTTCTACTGTCTCAAACAAGACCATGGTATTGGTAGTGATCATAATCTCGCTGTAGTAGTGGTTCCTGTTGAACGTTTTATGATATATGATCCTGCATCATTCATAACTTGTTACTATTGCCAAGTGATGTGAAATGTCCCATCATCATATGTGTTCTGGAAATAGAACAAGTCTTTCTCACACTTTATGGTTCTTTGCCAGTTCCTGAAACTTAACACCTGAGCTGGTTTAGATTTAAAGAAAAAAGTTGATTGAGTCTCGGCTTTGTGGTTTCTTACTATTAAGTGTCAAAGACTATCTTCTTTTATTATTATCTGTGGATGATTCTGTGGCATTATCTTCTAAACAAGTTTCCAATTTTTCAAGTTATATCGGCTTTGTAGTTTCTTACTGTCATATAGTATCTTCCGATCAGCTATCAAATTTGTGAAGTTATATTGAACCCCTTGACTATGTGTTAAGCAGTTCAGAGTTGGGTGCTTCTACAATTTCATAATTTTGGCTTATCTTGTTTTGCAGTGAATATTGTAGCGTTGGGGCTGGCAAACGTGTTCGGAGGACTTGTTGTTCTGTTTCAGAATGTGAGTAACATTTTATTCTTACATAATGTCAGTGTGATGTTGCCTTGGACACCTCAAATAGTCGTCAAAAAACCAACTAACAGATACAAATTTTAGCCTGATGCAATTTGGCTCTTGGTTAAATTTTAGTAGGTTGTTTGAACCTGAAGTTGATACCTCGTTTGTAAATTGGTTTAGGGTCTGCAGCGTAACTATGACAAATGTATGACAAATGTGCTTATAAATCAATCTAGTATTAAACTGTAAGAGTTCCTACAACCAATTTTTTCCTAATTTAGAAATTTTGATGACCAATTAGCCTTGGCTCAAGATTTACCCAAACGTCTTCCGTCAGTACACATCTGAAACTGAATACATAGCTGAAATCAGAATGTGAATTGATTATACCTCTATGACACATGATCATGCAGCTATGGATATTGAAAAACGAGCATGTCACTGACCATTATCAAGAACAACTGGGACGACCAGGCTACTTTCCACTCCATGCAACTGTTGCAGTCATATCCTACCTTGTATTCGGCATGATGCCCCCAATTACTTACGGATTTTTCTTCCGTGAGAGCAATGACAAAAACTTAAAGCTCGCAACACTAGCAGCTGTGTCCCTTGTCTGCATCATTGTGCTTTCTATTGGAAAGGTTTATGTCCGAAGACCTTCATTCGGATATTGGAAAACTATCTTCTACTATGTTAATATTGGGATTATGGTCCCGGCACTTGGATATGTTGCAGGTCAGCTCACAAACGAGCTACTGAAGAAGCTTGGTGTGTTTGACCTCAAAGCTCCGGTGACTTTGCCTAGTATACTTGAAGCAGGATCAATGAAGGAAGCATGGTTATCTTATTGATTATTTTCTTTTTCTATTTTTTTCTTTTTTTTTTTTTTTTTGGGAATGTAATGTACTCGTAGAGTATGTCCTTTTCAACTTACCAAGTCTGCATCCATTTCATTCCAGTTCAATTTTAGTAGTACAACTTATTTTTCAAACATTACTATTCATTCAGTTGAATGCTGAACTGAGCACATAATATAATTTAAGCAAAATCTTTATTCCAGGTGCTCATTGGTTAGGTTTTAAACTGATTTGTCTTCTATTAGATAGTGTCTACAAGAAATCAGACTCCTACATAAAATTTCAGGTTTTTGGGGCGGAAAATATTAAGATGACACAATGGGCAATCACTTGATATTGGGCTTCATTTTGGGCGGGCAGGTTGCTGGTAACAGCAACCACTTCTTATTGAAATTGACAATATTTGAGAGATTGTTCTGAAGGAAATTCTGACAATATATTCGGGGTAAAGGGAGTAAATAACAAGCATTTAACCAACAACAATATGAACAAGTATCATTTGTGATGAGTATGACCAATGAATTTAGATATTACTATTATTGATGGAATGTAGTAAATTGGGTGCTATTTTTCCCTTGATCATCATATTTACCAAAAGTATGAAAATGATGACTATAAGTTATCAAATATGTCACGATACAAATACCCTTGTTATCAACACCTAGATATGTTATGAATCTTGAATATGAAGTGAAAATATGCATCCCAAAATATGTAGCTAATGATAGAGACAGTGATAGCAACCATATGCATTTTATATAATTATATCAAAAGGGTATGCATATTCTTCAATTAGGATATGATCTACCACAACCGAAAGTACCTGAAATATATTGAATTGAACTAAATGATCTGAACTAAACGACCCGAGCTAGCAAATTTTCAATTAGGATATGATCTACCACAACCGAAGGTGAACAAATCATGAATAGAATCACCAACACCATTTGCTTTAGTGTTGAAAAAAAAAATATCTTAGTGATCTGATTTCCAGCCATGAGCTCCTTCGCGTGGGTTTTCGTGTAAAAATATTACACTTCCATTTTTGAAATTTCGGGACCCTGCTTTACCCATTTATAGTCCACGGTTTTGGGCTCTCTCGGAGGCCAGTTGAATTTTGCTCTACCGGCGTATGTGGAGACTTGGAAAGATCCAAGAGCCCCCCTCGCGCCTCTAGGGCACTTTCCGAGCGGCATAACTCTTTTTGCACCCAAGTTGTCGGCGTTCCGGGCCTCATGGATGAGTGACCAGTTCGGGGCCTTCGCGAGCACTTAGGGACCCGATTCCCGGCGCTGGGCTCCCCTGCGTCCCTATAGGGGTGCTCGTGAAATAACATGATTAAATAACACACTTTCATTTTTGAGGCTTTGGGGACCAATTTTTCCCTCTTACAGCCTACGCTTTTGGACCCCCATAGGCGTCGGTAGATCATCCTCCACTGACGTGCCTAGTGACTTATGGGGACCCAAGAGGCCCTCTCATGGATTGGGGGGAGGGGCGTTCTAAGCGGCCTAACGCCTTTACATCCACGTTTTTCGATTTTTGGGTCCTCATGGATGGGTTACTAATACGGGACTACGAGGGCTCTTAAGAACCTGGGTTCTAGCCATAGGCTCCTCCCACATCCCTATAGGAATGCTCGTGCGTTTTCGTGCAAAAACATCACACATCCATTATCGAGGTTCCGAACTCTGTTTTGTCCCCTCCTCATCTTAGGACACATGAGGGTGTCAGGATGCTCAGGTGAACGGGCATGCCCGGGCGCTGACATGCCTTGATACCCGGGCATGTCCGAGCGCTGACATGCCTTGATGCCCGGGCATGGCGGAAGCTATCGGGCGCTGATATGCCCCGATGCTCGGGCATGGTCGGGCGTTGAGATGCCCTGATGCCCGGACATGGTCGGGCACTACCGGGCGTTGACATGCCTTGATACCCGAGTGCCCGGGGGTTAGGTGTGAAGGTGTTCGGGCATGTCCAAGCGCTGGGGTGTCAAGGTGTCCGGGCATGTCTGGGCGCTGGGGTGTCAAGGTGTCCGGGCATGTCTGGGCGCTGGGGTGTCAAGGTGTCCGAGCATGTCCATCAACAGTGTCACAGAGGTTAAAGTGATCCTCACTGCGCCCCAAAAATTGAAGTGTCATATTTTTCCACGATATTGCACGGGCATCCCCGTAGGACGTGGGAGGATCCCATGGCCGGAATCCGTATCCCTAAGAGCTCTGCAAGTGCTCGGAATGGTGACCCGAAAGAATGCCCCAAATCGGAGAAAACACAAGCGTAAGGGCACTTAGGCCTCTCAGAACAGCGCACGGAGCGATGAGGGGGCTTCTTAGGTCCCCACAAGTGACCACGCAAGCCGACGGGGCAAAATTAGATCGGGGCCCGTGAGGCCAAAAAGCGTGGGCTATAGTGGCCAAAACGGCTCCCGAAACCCCAAAAATTGGTGTCATATTTTTCCAAGATATTGCACGAGCATCCCTATAGGGGCGTGGGAGGATCGCATGGGCGGAATTCGGGTCCCTAATAGCTCTATAAGTTCCCTAACTGGTCACCCGAAAGAATGCCCCGATCAGAGAAAACATGAGCGTAAGAGCACTTAAACCTCTTGGAACGGCACACCAAGCGACGAGTGGGCCTTTTGGGTCCCCCAAAGTAATCATGCAAGCCGGAGGGGCGAAACTAGACCGGGGTCTAGAAGGCCAAAAAGCGTGGGCTATAAGTGGGCAAGACGGCTCCCGAAACCCCAAAAATTGAAGTGTCATATTTTTCCACGATATTGCATGGGCATCCCTATAGGGGCGTGGGATGATTTCATGGCCGGAATTCGGGTCACTAAGAGCTCTACAAGTGCCCAAAATGGTCACCCGAAAGAATGTCACAATCGGAGAAAAAACGAGTGCAATGGCATTTAGGCCTCTCGCAACGACGCACGGAGCCACGAGGAGACCTAAGAGGTCCCTCTCGAGTGACCACACAAGCCGGCGGAGCATAACTAGAGCGGAGCCCGGGAGGCCAAAAAGCGTGGGTTATAAGTGGACAAAACGGGGTCCCGAAACCCCAAAAACTAAAATGTCATATTTTTGGGCGATATTGCACGGGCAGCCCCATTAGGTCGTAGGAGGGGCCCATGGCCGGAATCGTAGTCATTATGAGCCATCACAAGACACGGATTGGTCACACGAAACAAGGCCCCGATTGAGAAAAACGTGAGTGCAATGGTACTTAAATCTCTCGGAACGGCGCACGGAGTCACGAGGGGGCATCTTACGTACCCCTGAGTGACCACACAAGCCGGTGGGGAAAAACTAGTCCGGCGCCCAAGAGGGCCCAAAAGCGTGGGTTATGAGTGGGCAAAATGGGGTCCCGGAGCCCAAAATACAGAGGTGACATATTTTTCCACGATATTGCACGGGCAGCCCCATAAGGTCACGAGAGGAGTCCATGTCAAGAAACGGGGTCCCTAAAAGATCTTGCAGCCCAAGTAATAGTCAACCGAAACAACGGCTCCAACTCCGAAAACGTGGGTTTGATATGAGTTAGGCCTATAAGAACGATGAACCGAGCCACCAAGGGGCCTCTTGGGTCCCCCCGAATTACCACAAAAGCCAGCAGGGGGAAACTAAATCGGCGCCTGGGAGGCCCCAAAAGGGTGGGTTATAAAGTGGGCAAAACAGGGTCCAGGAGCCCAAAAATTTGAACCTTCATATTTTCGCACGATACTGCACGGGCACCCCTGCAGGAACGTGAGAGGAGCACATGGCCGGAAAATGGGTCCCTAAGAGCCCTTGGAGGCCCCGCAACGGCCACCCGAATCGAGGGCTCTCTCTTGCGAAAACAGGGGTCCACGATTTTTGGGAACTCCCGGGTACAGGTTGAGTTTCACTCGGCAGCATGCATGGCGACTTAAAGGGTCCAAGTGGTCCCCTCATGGCTCAGGGGCATTCCAAGCGGCCCAATTCCCTATGCACCTAAGTTTTTAGCGTTTGGGAACTTGTGGATGGGTGACCAGTACGGAGCCTCCAAGGGGTCTTAATGATCTTTTCTGACCCTGAGTAGATACCACAACCCTAAGGGGGTGCCCGTGCATTTTCGTCGAAAAATACCACACTTACATTTTTTAGGTTTAGAGAACCCGTTTGACCCACCTATAAACCACACCTTCCCGGGCATCTGCTAAGTTTCGCTCCACCGACGTGCATCGTGACTTATGGGAAATCCAAGAGGCCCTCTCGAGGCTTAGGAGGTCATTTCGAGCGGCCTAGCACTTTTTATACCCACGTGTTAAGCGTTAGGGGTCTCACAACTAGATGACCAAGCGAGGACTCTTAGGGACTCGGTTTGTCAGCAATGGTTATTCCCACGTTCCTACGAGGGTGTTCGTACATTTTCGTGCAAAAATATTACACTTCCACTTTTGAGGTTTTGGGACTCCGATTTGCCCACCTATAGCCCACAGTTTTAGGCCTTCCTAGGCACTAGTTGAGTTTTGCTCCACCGCCGTGCGTAGCGACTTAGGGGGGACCCAAGAGACTCCCCAAGTGACTCGATGGGGCGATGCGAGCAGCTTAACTCTCTTTGCAACCACGTGTTTGGTGTTCGGCCCCGTAGATGGGTGACCAATAGCAATGCATCACAATTGATACTTATCAGCAGATATGAAATTCAGTCTGGCAAACATTGCATAATCATCAGGTGAAGCTTGACGACAACAATTTATAGTACAAAGAATCTCAACGAACCATTTCACGAAGACTACAGAATTCCTGGTACAATTTAACAGCCTGCACGCAGCAACAAACAGAGACAGAACTGACCCTACAAGGTCAAGGGACGGATCAAAAAATGAACCAATGCAGCAACAGCAAGGGATTTCTGACAACAAAAATTACAGCCAGCTCTCAGATTTTGCAATGACAAAATGCAGGGTTGGGATACGAAGAAAGTAAACTAGATGGTTACTGTATCAGTATAATTATGCTATGCACATTCTATTACCACACGCAAAAGCAGATCGAATCCAGAGCAACCCTCTCCCACTATCAAAAGACGGAAAAACAATCTACACTGGCCAAAAGCTTCATGCGCCCCCACTGTCAAATGAAGTAAAAACAAACAATCTACATTGACCAATAGCCTCATATCCGACGACTGGGAGGTCGACCAATAAGCCTGCATTGTTCAGGGAGTATAGAGCTGATGACTTGCCCATGGACTGGAAAAAGCTCTCCATCAATCCCGCATCCATTATGAGTATGCTTTCCCGGTTTGATCTTAACAGATTTCACCTGCATTGTAATAGGAAATTTAGCACCGCCAAAACTGTAGTCACACAAGCCTTTTAACCGGCCTATGAAATGATAACTGTACATATTGACAATGAAATGCACAACATGATAGAACATTTTGATGTCAGACATTTTGGCTAGACGGAATTCCTATTGGAGGTACAGTATTTCTCAAACAATGTTGGAAACACTGCCTAGCTGGCATTGCCACAATTCAGAAATCTGTCTCAACTACCTAGTACCATGAAAAATTAATAGAAGGTAAATGCCTGATTTTACAAGAATTATAGCTGGTCATCATACCTTCACATACTCGACATATGGCAGGGACAGGTGCCGACCAAATTGGAGAAGCAAGAAAAATCTTATAAGCCTGAGCCGTCCACTTCCATGAACCAACAATAAATCCAAGGTATTGTCATCAGGTTCAGCATTTGGTGCCACCACTTGAGAACTCAAACTTTGTACAGTTCTGCATGAATGGTTGCAAACTAAAACACCAAGAAACTGTCCCTTCTTAATCACCCATTTATCATCAAACCTAGGAGTAAGTTCTCTATTTTGGTCTGCTTCATCTTCATCTGGTGGTGGTCCTGGCAATTCAATTCGATTCTCCTCGTCCCAGTTAGGCTCAGTGTCCCACTTTGGTTCAGAATCCCAGATCGGACCTGGGTCAGACATTGTTGAAGAAATATCCTCTTTATCATTTGGTCCAGTATTTCCCCAAGAGCATCTAGTTGCGTCATGTGTGGTTGTCAGTCCAGTCCAGCCCTTATCTGTCCTTGATTTAGACCTAGTCCTTGGCCAGTTTGGAGTAGTGGACAATGGAAGTTGGGGGTGAATTACTTCAGGTTCAGCTACGTCATTTCTCCTCCCAGATGATAGACGTTTTGTTTTTGGATCTAGGCCACGTACATACTCAGATGGCTCAGTGCTGGCACGTGTGCTACTGCCAGTTGTATCCATGTCCACGCCTGACATCCGACTAGGGCTCATTATGGAGTCGATACTGGACAAACTGGAAGCTCTAGGAAGGCGATCAGCATTAGATTTTCTCATAATGTCAGTGTACAAGTCAGACATATCAATGACATCCCGGTCAGCTAATATTTTTCCATCTTCAATTGCCCCCGTCGATGCTGGAAGATATTCCAATTCAAAGCTGTATTTCGGCAAGCACAAGAACTTGAGAACACCAGCAACAAAATAACGCAAAGGACCAAAGCGCTTTTGATATTTCTCAGAAAGCTCCAGCACTGTGAAAATGGGTAGTAGGATATAATTAGCTCTCGTTGTATAACACTATTTACTAAATTTTATATGTCCTGCTTCTTGTTTTAACTTCTAAGCAGCAATACCTTTTTTCCAGAACAGTTTATTATCAAGATTCCACACAAAAACATCCTAAATTTATCAACTGACAACTGTAAACCAAAAGGAATTTACAAACTGTGCTGAGGTTGGAGACTCAGCCACTAAGGTACTTGCCAACAAAAAGGGATTAATAAGCAATGTGCAGCATTGATGGACTAATAAGGAGAATAGCAGACAATCCAGTCAATATGAGACTAAAAGCTCACCTTATCATTGAAGTATGATATCCATCAAGAAATAAAAGTGTGTTAGGAAAGGAGGTCAGGTCCTCATGAGTACAAACAAAATAAAGAGATGGATACAAAAGATGAATAAAAATTCAGGTAAGTAGCATAAGCAACTAAGCAAGGATGGATCACATATACGGTCAATAAAGCATATCACAAGACACCCACCAAAAACA
Source organism: Mesembryanthemum crystallinum (assembly GCA_030267885.1). NCBI lineage: Eukaryota > Viridiplantae > Streptophyta > Magnoliopsida > Caryophyllales > Aizoaceae > Mesembryanthemum > Mesembryanthemum crystallinum. The sequence continues at coordinate 10,320 of BSSO01006619.1, forward strand.
AAAACAAAAACTGGGGAAAAAAAAGAAAAACAACGTATAGGTTGTGGCACAGACGTCCTGACTCTTTCTTCCACAATGCTACTTAAGTCACTAAGTTTCATTATCTTCGAAATAGAACATATTGCTCTAAGTATGAGATGGTCATTCAAACCAAAGATGAATTACCATCACTGACAAAACCAAAGTATGAGACGGTCATTCCAAAGTGAACTACTCCAGTCTGTATCCATTCAACTGCAAACACATCTGTTGCTGTAAGGCCTCCCTGGAAACAGGAAAAAAAAATACACACACACACACACAATAAATGACAAGGGTATAAACAAAAATGTGGAAAACCAACTTGAAACAACAGGAATAATTTTAACCTCAAATCGGGGACCAGATTAGGTGGCTAGTCTATGTTCATTAAATAAAATGATAACCATAAAGTACTAGATACTAGCATCCCGCGACATATCTCACCTATTAACAGCTTGACATCAATACAATGAAAAAAAAAAGAAAAAAAAACGATACAAAAACAGAACATCAGCAATAAGTTAATACTTAGTTGGTTTTCCAACCAATTATATGCCTCAAACTTGTAAGCCATCTACATGAGATAAACAGAGCATATGGCACCTCGGTACTCGCAGAAGATGAAACTGTTTGCTGCATCTACATTTGAGTAGCAATTGAAGACTACCATTGCACTAGTTTGCACATGGAAAATAACAAACAGGATAACATTTCTAAAAAATTCCTTGTCTCATAAGAAACTTCCAACGTATCATTTATTGACAGAAACAGAATGCGTGTAAATGACATGGTCATTTTGTTACTAAAAAGTTCATATACTAAAGTGCTTATTTCAGGGTGATATCAGCAAAGGTGGTTAAAATTCTCAATAAGGTCCTTAACACGACAATGCTAGGTGAAACAACAAAACAAACAAGTAGGCTAAGAGACTAACTACCCCAATGAGACTAATTACAGTATGTTGCTCATTAAGCAAGGTAGAGATTACAAAAGCTTATAATTTCTGCCTTCTCCATGAGATGTCAAGGTAAATAACTTCAAATCCACCGACCAACTGATCAATGACTAAACAGTACGGAAATTGAAATAATCTTCTAAGAAAAACCCTGATAACTGGTGTAGTGAGAACTTTGCTTAGTGGTATTTGTTTGATTGACAAGGAAACAAACTCGTGTACTTCCTTGACAGTACCAAACTGCTGAGTTGTTTGGTTGACAAACAATGCAGAACTACTTCCATCAAAGTGGAGGAACTAGCTTACTTAACCCCTCCTAATAAATGAAACTTCTTATTGTAAAGGATTTTTTGCGAAACACTACCTTTTAAGAAGTCCACTTGGTGAATAACTACCTTATAATTTTTTTTTGTCAACAACTACCTTTTAAGATGTGTTTACTTGTGGGATCCTACCTTTTGCCGAT
>BSSO01006620.1:0-11761 GCA_030267885.1 Mesembryanthemum crystallinum
TAAAAAAATTAAAAATTTATTTTTGAATAAGTTATAAGTAGTCGTTCATGAATCTACGGTATACCGGTTATGAATCTGTAGTTATATTGTTATGAATCTACAGTATATCCGTTATGAATCTATGTTCAATAGTAGGAAAAAAAAAATTATTAGGCGCGTGGGGCCCACGCGCACGCGTGGACCACACGCGCGCTGACAGGTGGCTCTCAGGAGCACCTAGGTGGGTGCTCCTGAGAGCACCCAAAAATTTGCGGGAAAACTAGCCACATGTCATGGACGCCCAGAATAATAAACTAACAGTGAGATGTTGTGCAGCTTAACAAGTTAAGTTCACATTTTGAAAGCCTATTCCATCAGTCAGTTAGGTCAACCAAAGATTCGACTAAGGTGACACTGTGAAAAGCAAAAATGAGTACCTGATTTCATTGCGGTATGCGTTCCTTTGATTTTTGGTACGTTTAAGAAGCCAGCAGAGCATCCAATAATTGCCCCTCCTGGGAAAACTGGATATGGAATAGACTGAAAATTGACTACCATCATATTCCAAATTATTTATGTAATAATCAGTAAAAGTATGGAAATAAGATACTACTCAAAAGTAAAGAACTTTTTGCATACCTGAAAACCACCTTCATTCAAAGTGCGAGCACCATATTGGATAACAGTCCCACCTTCGAGCATTGATTTGATTGCAGGATGATGTTTAAGTTTCTACCAGAAAAGGAAACATAAAAGACATCGGATTCTAGATGGTAGGTTTATCACCTCAGAAAATTTCTTATTTTTGCTTTTTCGATATTTCTAGTTCAACAATTACCTGGAATTCTTCATAGGGGTTCAAGAAAGGATTTTGATAGTTTAACGCAACCACAAGGCCAACAGATACCTGCATTCAACCAAGGCATACTATAGCTACAGAAATTGCAAACGTGCGGAATAAGTATTTAAAGATATGCCAGTAATAAACTCTAAACATTGGTAGTCGAAGATATCCCTTGGTTCCAATATGAAGGAGAATAAAGGTGAACATTGCTGAGTTCCCGGAGGTCAAAGAGAAGCATTCCACTTCGACTATTCGGGAATTCTTACATCATTGGAACCAAAATATCAACACTTTGCTTCAATGAGGAGAAATTTTGGGGAAAGTAGCAAGGTAAACAAATTTCAGTTTAGAGCTTCAGGTATGGAAAACCTTGAAAATGTATCCTTAAACAACTATGACGCCTTGCTGTAATACCAAACTCACAGTACCACAAAAAATACGATATATTAGAAGAAGGTCGTCAATGTTCACAAGGACTCTAGACACTGGCTGCATGTAGGTTAATTTACAAAGTCAAATACAAGATAGGAAGTGCAGTTGCACTTATCTGTTTAGAGATTGATAAAGCAACTGTCAAATGCTTTTGATGTGGGTAAAACTATACTGCCTCAGCATAACGAATTCATTCAATCCAGTCAACATTATGGTTAGCATGTCAATATAGCTACTTCCATGAATTAATAGACAAGACTTCCAAGTCCTATAGAATAATTTCTACACAATCCTTAACCAAAATTCACAAGTAGTCACGAAAATTATCAAAGTCAAAAAAAATTATTCTAAAAAGGCACTGTATGCAATATATAAAAGGAAAAAGAACACATGTTATACTAGAACTCCTCACCACAAAACAAAAGGTCTCAAAAAGATTAGTTCACCGAGATTAGCAAATAAAGAATCAAAGTTAAACAGCATTTTTGAGATTTGAATTAAATAATACTCTAAAGCATATACAAAATCAGATGAATAAACTCCTCACCATGTTATCTTTCATGTGATAAAGAAAGGATCCCCCATATGTTCTGTAATCCAACGGCCAACCCAGAGTGTGAAGCACAAATCCAGGTTGATGCTTGCTGACATCAATTTCCCACACCTGGATAAGATAAAATTTATCATATAAGGGGGACTTCAAAGGACCTTCAGCAGAATAAGTTCAACAGCCATTTATCTCCCTTTCAAACCCACAAGTTCTTTCCAAGAATGCTAAGGTTTTGGCAAAATCAAGGACTATCAATCAAAGTGAATATTATACTAGTCAACTACCACAGCGGACAACAAAAGAAGAGAAAATGTATGAAGATGCTAGAGCTAAGTTCTTTCCTACAATATAAACTCAAGTACTCAACTCATTTTTGCAAGAAAAATGCTTCTAGAACTTGTGAAATTCAGGAGAAAATTTAAGTATAAATTCACATCACCAGGACTCATGAAGTTCATTCAGAATGAACTATCAAAGTTGTAAGACCAAGAAAACCCAACATCACCAAAAGTAGCATGGCCTTCTCACATATAACAACTTTAACCCCAAGGATTTGCACATTACCTCCTTAATCCCCAAAGCATAAGTCTGATGTTGTGCCTGCGCCTTTTCTCTCAAGTTGTACTCTTTCATTATTTTCTATTACAGAAAAGGAAGATAAATCATCTGAGATACCAATGAGAAACATGATTGCAGTCACTTGGGTCAGTCAACAAACCTCTGACAATGATCCCCGACAACCCTCCGCAAAGAGAGTAACCTGTCCTGCACGTAAGTTGCAAAAACAGTCTCTCACAAAGCTAGTTTGATGTGATATCTCTCCAAAAAGAATTAACCAAATACATAAGATAAGTAACTGTAATTGAGCTATGCAAAATTCAATGACGTGTTAAGATAGACTTCACGAAAATGCATAAAAATAACAAATCAGTCTTCTTCATAGGAAGGTCATTCACCCACTAGTGAAACATTTGTCTACATTGAAGGTCATGGGTAGACAAACAAAGGAAGTAGTGTCTTGACATGCAATAGAATACGTTCTAATTGGACAGCTCAAAGGTAATAAGTTAGTTGCAGAAGAGAAGTGCACTCATACAAATCAGCCCCCCATCTTGGTTTCAAACTAAACATGGTGCCAAAGAGTGAAGCATAAACATAAAGGGCTGATAACTAGTATACAGGAAATAAAGTTCATTCTGGTTCTTACCAACATATATAGCATGATTTCAATCAGATAATACATCCACCCAACTAACAGAAATTTGGTTCCACAAGACAACCAACATTTGCCGTACAATCTAAATCGATGTCTACAAGCACAAGAGTTGCTTAAGAGGAGCAGGAATGATGGCTTAAAAGAAACATGCCTTTTAATTCTACACCACGCTGAAATGTATCTTTCTTTGTCCCATCTTTGGCGATTCCCATGTCATTTGTTGCTATGCCAACAACTTCATGATTCGCATTGTACAATATCTGTCTATTTACAGAACTAGTTAGCATGAAGCTGAAGATCTAAATGAATTGCAGTTTCAGCTAAGCACAAAATACCTCACTGGCAGCAAAACCAGGATATATTTCTACACCTAATTCCTCGGCTTTCATTCCCATCCAGCGTACTAGCTGACTCAAGCTGCATCAAAGAGGACCTCTTGTTAATCACAAGGTAAACATCACAACCTAATATCTGACTAGGACCTAACCACCAAAAGAAGGTGGAAGAGAGAGCAATGGAAAGGAAGGCAATGGAAGTACACATTAGATTATCAACAAAGCAACAACTTTTAATCAAACATACTCATAATTATAGTATTTAAGCATAGGCCACAAACAAGCAAAGCAGAATACACAGAAGGGGGGGAAAAAGAAGAGAGAGAGGTAAAACCAAAATGGCAGATGTTTAAAAAACACACTAATTGTAGACAAGAATATCAAAGCTAGAGATATAATTTATTTACTTGTTTATAAGACACTTATTGAAGCAAACGTGAACAAAAGAAAGTAAGGTGCTTGAAGATTATTGATATTTAAAAGCTCTCAATTCTCTTAAAGGAAGATAAGAGAAGTGCTAGAATGCATTGTGAGATATACACAAAAATATAGAGATGACAATTCGAGTATTTCTCCTCAAAGTTTGGTCGATCATAAATATAGGGTAAATTCCATTTGGGTGATCTAATGTTACGTGTAATATATTTCGGGTGGTGTGTGTGTTGACAATTCTCATTTAGGTGCCATCAATTTTTGAGGATAATTTGACTTAGGTGTAATATATTTTGGGCAGTGTGCAGTGTATTAAAAAGTGCACCTAAGCACACAAGGCGTGAGGCGCAACAGGCAAATGCTTTAAAGCTGTAAGGCAAAGCGATTTGAGTGAGGTGCACTGAGATGCACATGAGGCCCACTTGAGGTGCACCTGAGGTACATAATAATGAAAAAGATTACTTATTTTACAATGCGCCTCACTTCACTGAAGCGCGTGCCTTTGCCTCACGCCTCGGGTCCATGGACCTCAATTGCCTCGTTACGCCTTACACCAAAACACTGGTGATATGTGTCAGTACCTAATATCATTAACATTTTCGATAGATTGTCAGCCTTAATTACCCCCTTTAGTATATTACAAAACAAAGCTATTGTCATTTGACACCAAAGAAACCTCACTATTTTCAATAAATTTTCCCATTTAGGTGGTTTTAATGATTGATAGATCAGCCTTTGAGCAAAGTAACTGGATAATCTATATGGGTTTTGGCTTGGTTTATAAGTACAATCCTTCTAACATTGAAAACCATCATTTGGGCCGCTTTAAGTAGCAAAAATATTAATGACATTAGGTAGTTGTTAATTATGCACACACCATGATAAGAGAAGTGGCCCCCTATTACAAAGTTGGGAGTTTGGAACATCTTGCTCATTCTAGCTTCTCATAATACATAACTTAATTTATTAAACCAATGTCACGGGATGAAACATAAGTTATTTACTATTTAAATATATGATAATAACACATGTCTAGGTGTTACAATTCAGATTGTGACAAAGCTACCTTATAACATAGTTTCCTTTGTTATCAAATGGACTTGGAAGTGAAAATGCACGATCCTTCGTAAGAAACCAAAACTTATCAGAAGATACAGGAGTATCAATTGGTGCCTGCAAAATATGATTCCAAATCATAAAAAGAATCAGCAAAAGACGAACACCTCAAAGTAGCAGAAGAAACAAAGGGTGCTAAATCATCATATTAGGAATCAGGTGGCTTGATTCAACAAGGGTAAGGAAAGAGACCATGTGCAAAATCCTAAATTCTATTTCAAGAAAAGAACTTGATTCAAGTTAGCACTTGAGAGGTGTCCATCTACTTTGAATCTTTGATATACAAGTTAGAACCTGACTTTAAGATCTCTGCCTGGCTCCATTTTGCATTATAAGTTTGTACAAGAACCCGTCGTTGAAGATTGTTGTGGACAGTTAGAGCAAAATGCTCTAACGTAGAAGTTAAATCATTGGGTGGTGATCATGTTCTTTTACAATTTGTTAATCCTGATGCATTTGCTGATCTTTCTAAGTCTAATTGAAACTCTTCAAACTCTGTTTGATTTTCTGGAAATTTGGACTCCTTCATGGTCAACTAATTAGATTACCAAATGGATCTATTGTGACAGATTTCCACTTCAGGCTTGGAATGAAGGGAATGTGAAGAAGTTTGGGAGCTTATGGGTTGAAGTGGTAAATTTTGGATTTTCAAACTCCAACAATACATAATATGGAGAATCATTAGTTTAAAAAATGCATAATATGGAGAAATCTATCACTGTAATCATTCGGAAACAGAAGTTGTTGATTGATAATGGGTTGCTATGGAAGTAGATTAGGTGATTGATAACGGGTAGCTATCAAAGTAGATGGACACCTCTCATAGAATCCATGACTACAAGCATACCTCCAATAAAGAAGGTAATTGTTCATCAACCATCTCTGGTAATTGAGAAAAAATCCTATCAATAATCATGAGTTGTGTAATGACCATGTGGTTGACTTTAATAGCCATTCGGAGTGAGAGAATGAAGCTGCTGGTAATTTACGTAATTGAATGTAGATCCATTATTAGCAATCACGATACTATTGTGGCATAAAAAAATTCATTCGCAGCTCCATTTAGAGAAAAGGAGGAAGCCAATATGAAAAAGAAAAAAAAATTCATAAAAAGGCCATTCTTCTAATATGGAGACTAATAAGGATGGAGGGATTAATCAACTTTGGCAGAGATTTATTAGAAGATGAAAACATAAATGGAAGATATTTCCAGGATTGAGGAATTTCTTTGGCTTCTAAAGGAAGTGGAGATAGTAATAAGTACTCAACTAGGTGATGAAGACGGTAGTTTGTCTCAGAAGTACACGGAGGATTCTAATAGATAAACAGCCTATCTAAAAAGCTCTTGATACTTGGGCAATTAGGAAGGCTTTGGGTAATAAAAGCAACAGGGGATGATCATGAAAGGGATACTATAAACAAACAACAGATGATTGAAGAGGAAAAATAAAGCAATGTCGAGAAAGGGGTGGCTGGTATTGGATAGATGACACTGAATATTCTGATTTGCAGCTGTAGAGGTTTTGGGGACTGTTTAACTGGGCAGGTTTAATTTGGCGGGTACGTATTCGTAGTAATTGTAGAAAAGAAATTTTTTTAGGTTCTGGTCAATCATCATGAAAAGGGAGGAGATATCAGATGCTCGTATGAGTTTCTGTTTACTCTGTTCAGAACATCATAGTCTTCTTATATCAGGTGTTCTGGCAACACTTGCATTTATATTCCAGGTAATTAATTTCCATCGCAATGGATATGATTCAATACAGGGAAATATAAACCGGTAACACCTGGATACACACATACAGTCATACACTTATTCACACAAATACTTTCCAGCCTTAGCAAGAAAAAAATGCACAGAAATATCACCTCTTCCTGCTTCCATCTAGGAATGAGTTCATCCAATGCCCGTGGTTCAAAGACATTCCCAGATAATATATGTGCTCCTACCAACAATTGACAGTATGAAAAAGTCCACACTCTTTAACCTCAAACTAGCAAACATCGGTAAGACTAAAATAAGATGAAACAACACAAGTGCAGACAGTTCACATTGAACTAGCATAGACTGGCGAAAAAGAACATACAAGACATAACTAAGAAAGAAATCAGTATAAGAGTTGAACCAAAAACAAAATACAACACTCAATTGCATATCCACTCTCTAAATAAAAATTGCTCATAACAAACTACATAAACGATGGTTGAACTATGCATAAACCATTCCACTTCGGCTTTGTGCATTATATCACCCCCATGCTGCAATCACTTTAGTTGAGTAATTTACTTTTTTTTTCACATTTTACTGTTCATTCCGTTCCTATTCACTTCTATTCAGTGTGTCCAACTTAGCTGAGCCAATGTATTAAAAAGGTGCATAAGGCGTGAAGTGCAACAGGCAAACGCTTTGAAGTTGTAAGGCAAAGCGATTTCAGTGAGGCGCACGAGACCCACCGAGGAGCACAGGAGGTACACTTTAATGAAAAAAAGAATATTTTACAATGTGCCTTGCGCGCGCCCTTCTCCTTGCACCTCAGGTCCATGGATTTCAATCGCCTTGTTGTGCCTCACACCTTTTAAAACAACGAGCCCAGCGTTCACTTAAGTTACTAGTGAGCATTCTAAATGGACTAAATCAAGAGTCTCAAAAAACTTCCCTTTACTAGTGGGCATTCTAAAAAGGAACCCATAGGTAATCTCTGTACTATCTAGACGATTGGACTTGGCATAAATAATGCATTGATTGCCATTTTAAGTCTAATATGATCACCTCAATTCAAATAATTCAAACAGTTGATTATAGTATATTAACAAGATAATCCCAATCAAATTCAAACTTAACAACTGTTTACCAAAGCTCCCAAGTTCAATTACTAACTAACCACCAGTAATAATAAGCAAGATAGTGATGAGAAGAACAGAAACATACCCACTTCAGCACCTTTCTCAACAACACAAACCGACATATCAACACCCTTCTCAAGACAAAGCTGCTTCAACCGTATAGCCGCCGATAAGCCGGCCGGCCCAGCCCCAACAATCACGACATCGTATTCCATCGATTCTCGGCCTGACCCGCTGCAAAAGCTCCTTCCTTTTCCCATAAAACCGCAAGGTCTCAAAAACCCATCTCGAATTCCACATAGTTTATCCGAATTTAAACGATTTGATAAGTACCCAGATGAGAAAAATCGGGTGCCAGAGTGAAATAAGTGTGAATTGAAGGAATTGGGAGGTTTTGGAGAATGCCCAGATGGTGAAAAATCATATATTGGGTCATTTGATGATGAATATCGGCTGTTCTGGGTTATGGAGGAACTGCAAGGGATTAAGAAGTATGACGATGATGATGTGAAATGATGGGATTTGAGATGGCTCCAATTTGAGGAAGATAGAAATCTGAACATGTTTGAGATGCAGAGAGAGAATAATTGAAATTAATAGTGAGAAATGGGAAGTTGGTGATGAAGTATTTTGGACTTAATAGTAGCAACTGCCATCTGCCAAGGGGGGAAGCGATGATCACAATTCTCAGAGTGTATATCGGAACAACAACGTGGTACTTAGGTGGACAAAACCGGATGGATGGATAGCGACTGAGAAAGAGTAAGTAAAGAGATTCACGTCACGCATCTTCACTCTTCCCTTCTTTTCTGAATTAACTACACTCTAAGGACCTAACTTTTTGGATTTTGTAGTTTTAAGGACCTGATCTTTCTTTTTGTAGCTTTAAGGACCCAACCTTTGGGTTTGTTGATTTAAGGACTTAACTCCGGTTAGGTGTTGGTGACATGGCACCGGAGCTAATTTTAAATTAATTTTCTTCTCCCCTTAACTGAAAGCCGTGGGGTCCATGCCATTTTAAAATGAAAAAGCCCTGAACTACCCCTACCCAAACCCCTTCAGTTCTTCTTCTCTTTTCCCATTTCCTTCTCCTTCAACCTCCTGACCCCGACTCAAAACCCACCATCTGACATACTTTTTCTACCATCACCACCACCGCCATTAATGGCAGCTCCGGTGTCACACCACCGAGTACACCGCCACTGTAACGTCAACTATCACAACAATGGCCGCTCTCTCTCTACTAACCTTCACCCCTCCAACACCTACACCCGTACATGACAAAATACACCTCAAAATGGGCAACCATTTGCAATGATACAATACTTGAAATCTCAAGTGTTATGAATAGAATGGCAACAATTTGATCTGCAATAATTATGAAGGCAATTGTGAAAAAAAAAAGAAAAAAAAAAAAAAAAAAAAAAACTAACACAAATTTCATCTCCTTTTCTCTCCTTCCCAAAACCCCTCCAACACCACCCAATTTTTGTATCTTCAATCATCTCTACCCAAGTTTGTGACTAATATCTGCCAGTCACTCAATCAAAATCCCAATTCCATCTCTTTCCCTCTCTTCCCCAAAACCCCCCTATATGCCCTTTAATTATCCTAAAGCTCTATCCCTAATTTTAGAACATTTTCAACCAATTTGTGCTATAAATTTGAGCCAATCAACCTTCAATTGCTAAAATCAGTCGGTTCGAGCAATAGTGGAAGAGTGATTGCACCTCTCTCATCTAGAACATCTCAGCCCTTTGATGTGGTGGGGAGCAACACTTCCATTTGTCCGGCTGTTGCTACCGCTACTATCGTTGTTGCAAAGAGCTTTTGAGTTTCTGACAAATTCTCATTGAAATTAGGCGTTAGTTTTAATCTGGATGTGGAAAAAAAATAAGATTTTTGATGAGGGATGAAAGGAATTTGAAGAGAGAGAAAGCACAAATATTTTATGGTTTTTGCTAGACCCATCAACATTAAANCCCAAAAAAAAAATAAAAAATCTTTAATGAAGTATTGAAAAGTAAGAAAAGTTGCCTTTTTGGGAAGAATCGCCTGAAGAAAGCTTGACTTCAATGGTGGGGAGGGAGTTCTCCCTTGCTAGTAGCGTCACTTTCCCCTAGAAGTTTAAGGGTTTTATTCCAAGGGGTAGATCAACCATTAGGGGGAAGGGTGAGGGTAGTTTCGATGATTCAAGTTAAAAAAAAAACGTGGGGCCCGCGTTTTTCAGCAGCAGCCAAAAAAATAAAAATAAATAAAAACTAACTCCGGTGCCACGTCAGCAAGGGCAACCGGATTTGGGTCCTTAAATCAAAATCCACCAAAAGGTTGGGTCCTTATATCCACATGGCCAAAGTTTAGTCCCTTAAAGCCAAAAAAAAAAAAAAAAAAAAGGACAAGTCATTGAAGCCACAAAAGTGGAAAGGGCAGGTCCTTACAATGGGGTTAAATCCTTCTTTTCTGGATTCTTTGTTTTTGTTGTACGCTTGACTTCTTGACTCCTTGGCCTAAATAGTGGATATATAAAACTAGAAAGTAGTAGTAGTGGTGACCGTTGTCGGACCACGTGTCGGGCCGGTGGAGTTTCGGGAGGCCTAATCCACGGTTCATTTAATTGTCATTGTACTGTGCTGTGTCACTTCTTTCTCAGGACGGTTCATGGAGCCAAAGTGTCGTGCATGTAATCTTTAATTTTTTCTTTTCTTTTTTATTATCTTTTGCCCTTGACGGAGCGTGTCATGTCATGCTTAGACATACGATTTTCCCGAAACTATGATCCGGCACAACCCATGGCCCACTAGGTGCTGATCCCGTGTTGTTTCCGTGGCAAATTCATGATGGGTCGTTCCACCCACAAGCCAACCCGCCTCATGGCCAACTCTAGTGTCTTTTTTAAAGTTGTTTTCACTTTTCGATGTCGAAGTTTGACCAATAATTCCTCTCAAAATATACACAAAAATTCTTGTGTAAAACCGTCTAACCGTTAGACGATCTAATATAATGGTGACTTTTTGCAATTTATGGGCTATTTTTGGCCACTTAGGGACTACTTTTTATATCTTTTAGTAATTTTATAAAGTTACCCTAATTTATAAAATATAACCCCCAAGTGGATAAAAGTAGCCACTAATTTGTGAAAAGTAATTCTTAGATTGGGTCAAGTTATATAAATTAACCCATAAGTCATTAAAAATAACCCTTAAGTTACAAAAAGTCACCCTTAAATTAGGTCGTCTAACGATTAGACGGTTATACAGGAGAGTTACTCCAAAATATATGACTAAAAATTATAAAGATTTTATATTAGGAAAGTAGTTGTCGATATGAATCTAACAAATATTTTTATATATTGTGAATCAAAGTTTTTTTTTTTTAATTTTACAAATAAATAGTCAAACTTGGACAAGAAAATCTAAAACTACACTCAAAAAAAAAAAATAGATAGAGTAAAAGAACTAAAATCACTTCTAGTTGTACCAAATTGAAGAAATTTACATGCTAAAGAGCATGTTTAGAAGGTTTGTTGTTGTCAAGTTTTTATAGTTGTGTACGATAACTTCAAGCTACTTATATCAATCATATCCTAAGTCTAGCAAAGACAAATGTAGTTAGTTGTGACTTGTATTTCAAATAAGTAAGTTCTAATGTAATTAAATCTAAATTACTAAGGCTATGTTTGGTAAAATAAGTTGTAGTTGTGAGCTGTAACTATAGCTGTTACTTTAAATTTTGTTTGGTAGAAAAAAAAACAAGTTTCAAGTTGTAACTTTTGCTCAAAAGCTACCAAAAGTTAGGTGTTGGTGCCAAATATAGCTGTGTTCAACATTAACTTTTAGTGTAGTAGTCAGTGGTTTAACTAGATTGTTTTGAGTTTCATTTTTCTTTTCCTTTCTTAAACATAGAACTAGTTTGTACCCCGTGCGATGCACGGATTATAATTGTGATAAGTTGATTGTTGTAATACCATTATCACATTTTTCTTTTTCTTTCTTTTTTTATGAGTTCATTTGTAT
>BSSO01006621.1:0-11759 GCA_030267885.1 Mesembryanthemum crystallinum
CTCGAACACCCTGAATACCATAGCTTGAATCCATTAATCTCTCGGCCATTACACATTTTAACTCCTAAATTTTCCAACAAAAATTCTATTAACTTCTATATTCAATCTACCATCATTTTAACATCATTTTACCATCCAATCATTACGATCTAACCTTACAAGCTCCTTTAAGTATTCATAAATGCCCTTATATCTTCATGCAATCACTTCTTTATTGTATTCCAATCATTTTCTTATTAAATGCTAAGAACCAAATCCTAACAACCTAGTATATTGTTTAATAGGTTTAAATGAGCAATTTTAAGGCAACGAACATATTATAAACATCATTAATTGCGACACAAAGGGGTATAGCCCTAGATCAACTCATCATTTCACCAATCAAATCTAATCTAACATATATTTGGCATCATCTACTACCTAATCATGATATCAAAGCTTAAATCAACATGCATTTCATGATTCAACTAATATAGCATATTATCATCACAATTCTAGCACTTAATCATCGTGATCTTTTCACTAAGGCTTAGATCAACAAGATCAACACTCATTCATGCTTAAATTAACCATAAACACTCTTGCATGCTTGATTAAATCAAGTAAAAACATAATCTAACACTACCCTTACCCATGTCGGCATACATAAAGATGATTAGGCAAGAATTCCTCATTTTATCTTGATTTAACCCACACAAAACACATAGCAAGAAGTCTTGGTTCAATTTAGTAATTTTTCTAAGTAACTAGGTGTGAGGTGGACATAAACTTACCTCACTACTAAATCAAGTAGTTTAAGTTAGTAAAGTTGGTTGAAGGTAAACAAGGGTTATTGAAACAAAAGTAAGAATGTTAAACATTTACCTAATCTTCGTCTTGCTTTCCCCCTCGCGGTTCCCACTCCTCTTCTCCTCCTTGCTCTTGCTCTTCTTCTAGTTTTAACACAAAATTAAAGAGGAGTTAGTAAGGATTTTAATGTGATATTTAGACTAGAAATTAATTAAGAGATTGAAGCTCTCATCATCACTCTCTCTCTCGGTTACCTTCAATGGTGGAAGATGTGAGATGAAGAAGATGAAGTGAAGGGGTGGAAGGGTTTTATGGTGTGTGTATGAGGGAGAGATTGTGTAGGGTTTTTGCCACTTGTGTAGCCTCTCTTACTCACAACTAATCAACCCATGCAAGCTCCCCATATCCCTCTATCTTACTCTCTTTCCCATCTCTCTCTCTCTCTCTCTCTGTCTCTCTCCATATCTCACTCTTTCTTTTCTCTTTCCTTCATTCTAGGAGGGTGTAAAATCACCCCATATCCCCTAGAATGAGAACTTCCCAATGGGTGAGTTGCATCCCATTTCTCCACACGCACTCCTCTCTTTCTTTCTATCTCTTTCACTCTCTCATTCTCTCATTCTATTGTTTTCCCAAAATGGAAAGTTGAAGTGCCCAATCCATGAGTTCCATTCACAATCATTGTCTCACACATGCCTTCTTCATCTCTCTCTATCTGTCACTTTCTCTCTCTCTAATATCTCTTTTTTTCTCCCAAAATTTCTATTGGTTGGCTTGTAAAGTTAACAAGCTTTTTAGGTTTTGGTTAGTACAATATTCCCATTCTTTGTTGGCTTACTTTAAAGCATAATAGACCTAGGTTTGCATGGCTAGGTTTAGGCACAATTTCCATCTCTCTCTTTCTCTTGTTTTTATGTGTGCATGAGATGGGGTTTTGGTGGTGTTTTATGTTTTGACTAGTTTAGGAAAATTAGTAATTAGGAATAGTTTACTAATTAATAAGGTTAATGGGTTATGTTAGAGATGTTAGTGAAATATCTTGAGTGAATAAAAGAATTGGGTAGTTAAGATATTGAACTTTAGAAAAGAAAAATTTATAGGTGTATTTGTGTATATTGAGCATGTATAAGTGTATATTTTAATTAGAAAAAATTTAATATGGAATATTTAGTCTAACTAAGTTAGATTAGGTGCGATAAAAAGCCGATGTGTTACAGTCTACCCTCATTAAAAGAAGTTTCGTACTCGAAACTTGAGAAAACGTACCTCCATCAAAAAGTTGTGGAAACTTCATTCTCATATCGATCTCAACTTCCTACGTAGCCTCTTTAATGGCTTGGTTCCTCCAAAGTACTTTGGCTAATGGAATTACTTTATTTCTTAACCGTTTCTCTTTACGGTCGAGAATTTTCATAGGTACCTCTTCATAAGTCAAATTCTCGTCAATGTCAACTTCATCAGGCTGTAATACATGAGATGGATCCGATACGTATCTCTGTAACTGTGACACGTGGAACACATTGTGAATTTTCTCCAAGGCCGGGGGTGAGGCAAGTCTGTAAGCGGCATCCCGAATTCTCTCCAAAATCTCGTAGGGTCCAATGTACTTCGGGCTCAATTTACCCTTATGTCCAATTCTCTTTATTCCCTTCATGGGTGACACTTTAAGCAACACTTTTTCTCCTACTTGAAATTCCAGAGGTCGTCTCAACTGATCAGTATAACCCTTTTGCCTATCTTGAGCTGCCTTCATCTTTTCCCTTATCATTCTTACTTGTTCAGTAGTCTCAGATATTACCTCGGGTCCCAAGACAACGGTGTCACTAATATCATTCCAACACAGTGGACTCTGACATCTTCTACCATATAGCGCTTCGTATGGTGCTTGTCCGATGCTAGAATGATGACTGTTGTTATAAGATAACCCAATCAGAGCCAAATGTCTGTCCCATGAACCCTAATACTCTAAGACACAGGCTATCAACATGGCCTCCAAGGTTTGGATGGTCCTTTCCGTTTGACCATCAGTAGCGGGGTGAAAAGCTGAACTGAAATTGAGTCTCATACCGAATGCTTCTTGTAACTTCTTCCAGAAGTGAGATAAGAACCTCGTGTCCCTATCAGAGGTGATACTTTGCGATACGCCGTGTAAATGAAAAATTTCCTTCACATAAGCTCTAGCCAGCTTCGCTAAACTCTAAGTGTCCTTGATGGCAATAAAACACGCCGCTTTAGTCAGACGGTCAATGATGACCTATATCGCATTCATTCTAGATAGGGTCGTCGGTAAACTGGTGACAAAATCCATGGTAATAGATTCCCATTTCCAATTCGGGATGTCCAAGGGCTGAACTAGACCTCCAGGTCTTTGATGTTCACCCTTGACCTTCTGGAAAGTCAAACACCGAGCTACAAATTGAGCAATGTCCCTTCTCATGCCTTTCCACCAGAAATGAGTCTTTAAATCAAAATACATCTTATCTCCTCCAAGGTGGATAGAATAAGGGGTATCATGTACCTCTCAGAGTGTCCTCTGAATCAACTCCTCATCCTGAGGCACACACCATCTTTCCTTAAATCTCAAACCTCCATCTTCATGAATCTAAAAATCCAAAGCTCTCCCTTCTTCGCGTTATTTCCTGATCTTCAGCAAAAATGGGTCCTCCATCTGCTTAGCTCTTATCTCCTCAGTTAAAGTCAGTTGCACAGTTATTGCATTAATAACTATTGAAGTACTTCCATGCTCCACTAATTCAATACCCAACTTCTACAAGTCTTGATAAATTTTCGTGGGTATAACCATAGATGTTGCAACACCATGCTTCGTCTTACAACTAAGAGCATCTGCTACCACGTTAGCCTTGCCTTCATGGCAACGTATCTCTAGGTCGTAGTCCTTGATTAACTCCAAATATCTTCATTTCCTTATATTCAACTCCTTCTGAGTGAATATGTACTTCCAACTCTTGTGATCCGTATAAATCTTACACACAGCTCCGTAGAGATAGTGTCGCCAAATCTTCAAAGCAAATACTGTAGCTGCTAACTCCAAGTCATGCGTAGGGTAATTCTCTTCATATGGCTTCAGTTGCCTAGAAGCATACGCAATGACCTTGTGATTCTGCATGAGAACGCACCCAAAACCATTCTTAGATGCATCACTGAAAACTTCATACTCGATACCTTCTATCGGAAGTACTAACACCGGGGCTGTAGTCAATCTCTTCTTCAACTCCTAAAAAGCTTGTTCACACTTCTCCGTCCATTGATACTTGGTGGTCTTGTGAATCAAATTGGTGATTGGTTGAGCTATCCTTGAGAAATTCTCAGCAAATCTCCGGTAATAGCCAGCTAATCCTAAGAAACTGCGAACTTCTGAAACATTGGTCGGCCGAGGCAATTCTTGGACTACCTTGATCTTACTGGGGTCCACAGATATACCATCTGTGGTAATAATATGTCCAAGTAAAGCAACTTCACCGAGCCAAAACTCGCAGTTGGACAATTTACCATACAGCTGATGTGCACGTAACATATCCAAAACCGTTCTCAAATGAGTGACATGCTCCTCCTCATTCTTTGAGTAGACCAAAATATCATCGATAAAAACAACGACAAATTGATTCAAGTATGGTTGAAAAGTACGATGCATCAAATCCATAAAAGCTACAGGAGTGTTAGTTAACCCAAAGGGCATAACTGAAAATTCATAATGCCCGTAGCGAGTTCGGAAAGCCGTCTTAGGGATATCTTCTTCAGCTATTCTCTATTGGTGATACCCTGATCGTAGATCAATCTTAGAAAAGACTGCTGCGCCTTTTAGTTGGTCAAAAAGATCATCAATTCTCGGCAACGGGTAACTGTTGTTGACAGTTACTTTATTAAGCTCTCTGTAGTCAATACAGAGTCTTAAATTGCCATCTTTCTTCTTGACAAAGAGAACCGGTGCACCCCATGGTGACACACTAGGTCGGATATATCCCTTCTCCAACAATTTTTCCAATTGAACTTTCAATTCCTTCATCTCCGCTGGTGCCATTCTGTACGGGGCTTTAGATATTAGTGTGGTTCCAGGTACCAAGTCAATCGTGAAATCAATCACTCTCATCGGTGGCATTCCTGGTATCTCGTCTGGAAATACATCTGGATATTCACACACCAATTGAATCTCCTCTAATTTTATTAGACTTCGGTGTCTCGTCCGTGACTAGACACAGGTACACCTCTCAACTCTTCCTCAAATACGAAGCATAAGTTAATGCAGATACCACTCTAACTTCGAGTTTGACCTCAATTCCACAATATGAAACTCTCTTCCTTCCAGGTCCTTTCAACAAAATCTTTTGGAGATGACACTCAATCCGGGCTTGATGACGATGAATCCAATCCATGCTTAGAATGATATCAAACTCCGCTAGATCGAATTCATACATATCTCCAGAAAATTCAACGCCCATAATGGGGATAGGACAATTCTCGTGAAGATCCTTACACTTAACTACTTGACCGTTTGAAGGTGCTACGTGTACGGTGTATTTCTTGGTGGGTTTAAGGTGATGGGTTCGGACAAATTTCGAGGATATGAAAGAAAAAGTCGCTCCGAAATCAAATAATATAAATGCAGGATGCGAAACAAAGAGAATGTACCAGCTATGACGTTAGGGTCTGCCTCAGCTTCAGCACGGCTGATGACATTAATCCTCCCGGGAACTCCTCGATTGTTGCTGTTGACCGCGGGTCCTTGGTTGTTGCCACGATCTTGAAGGTTACCAGATGCTTGGGTAGGCCGAGCTGCTGCCAAATTATTACCTCCAGCTTGATTACCTCCTAGGCGGTTGTTGTTGTAGTTATTGTTACCTCCAAGCCACTGGTTACCTCGGAAGTTACTCCCTTGGTAATTACGGTTCTCAAAATTACCTTGAAAACCAACTCTCCTCTTCTTAGGAAACTCATTCCCTTTGTGTAAGTTCTCCACAGTTAAAACACTGAACCTTCTGCTGACAGGGATGATTAGGGTGATTCTTGCCACACTGGGGACAAGTTCTCATTTTCTTCTGAGTCTTCTGGGCCAGGTTTGTCGAGAAGTGGTCTCAGCAAACTTGACTTGACCAGAATACCTGCCAGTCTTAAACTTCCCACTTATACCTCCATTACCTTCTCTCTTCTTACTCCTAGCAATCACCGCATTCCTTCTCTCTTGAATCCTCTCTTGATTAATTGCACGGTCATAAGCCTCTTGAAAAGTGCTCGATAACCCGGCAATGTAGACACCCCTCCCAGTGTCTCTTAAGTCCTCCACCGCACCATGATGAACAGCATGGCATACTCGAAAATGACGGGCTTGCCTCTTCAAGTGAAAAACCCCAAGAAGACAAGTCCCAAATCTCACCCTCACCTTCTAGCCCTTGCTCAAAGCTTTCCAAAACATCAAACGGCTGCTCAATCGGAGTCCCGGATCAAAAGTTATGGACGTATTTATATTTCAGCACAAAACTGAGCATGGAGCGGTAAACGGATCAAATATCCGCCCAAATTCCCCCCCGGGAATCTTAAATGGACCCAGATATGTGGATACATATCATATTGGGATTTTTAAGTACAATGTACGTTCGAGTTCTCGACCAATCAGAAACTGATCGTACCGTTGACCGCTGAGACCGCAAGGCCGGTCTCACCACTGCCAGACCGGTCTCAACACCGGTCTGATGGTGGGAAAAGGGGGTCCCGAGCCTTTTTCAGCTTGTCTCCTTTCGCATTTCGGCACCTATAAATACGTCCTAAACCTCTTCATTCAAGGGAGGACTTTTTGGAGAGGATCAAGAGAGCACACTTGGAAACTTAAGAGCCCTTTTTAAGAGATTTCACATCTCTTAAAAAGAATCATTCTTAAGAACACCAATGTGATTAACAAAGAGCAACCAAGGAACTTTTGACACTAATCTTAAGTGTTTAAAGGCTTCCTTAACCCACAAAAACATCCCAAAAAACCCTTACCCTACAAAACATACCACAAAAAACGCCTTCAACTTGGGGTTACTAGCTTGAGGAAGATGCGAACAAGAGAGCTCCGATCCAAGGTAGCCATCACGAGGGCGATCAACAAAGGGTTATTCTTTATTGATTGTGTTCTTGTGTGCAAATTGAACCTTTCTCGAATTGAAACTTCATGTACACAAGGCTAAATTTCCACATAAAAATCTAGCATGTTCACTTGAATAAATTCTTGTCCAAATCGCATGAAATCTTGTTAATACATCAAAGCGGCCACCTTTGCAATAATTCTTTCTTGGTAGATAATCCGTGACAACCCATGTAGCTAAAGCATAGACAAGGGTAAATAAATGGCATGACAGATATCATGTAAATAAATGGCATAATTGCATTATCTTGAAATCATTTGAATAGACTCCACATTCCCGAACTCGGCATCTCCCTCCTTAGGGCATCGAAGTCACAAACTGGCACGATAATGGTATCTCCTTAGATATCCGTGGTTGGCGCCTTTACGGTTTTCGTATTACTGAAATACGGTGGTGACTACTTCACTTTGCAAATCAAATCAAGCAAAACATGATAAAACGGCCACGACACCTCAAATAAAATCCGGACAAAAACAAAGAGCAGAACACAGAGCGCCGAATCGCATGTAGCGAATGTGAGGGCGGCGAGGGTCCCACAGATTGGCGACTTCATTGGGGAGTACCTAAGTAAGAGAATGTGGTTTCAAAAGTTTGAATCAAGATAATGCCTTTCTTGCCATTCATTTCACATGACATCTTGCCCGTTGCATTCATGCATACATATTTGCATAAGAGTCTTGCGTGAAGTCCCCACATTATCTACCAGAATTTCATCCCCGGGTTTGTATTGTGCACCGTTGGACAATATGCGTCCACTCGACATTAAGGGCCAGCACGCGTACATACATTCCCAACCCACGATACCTTCCACACCATCAACACGATAGCGGATAACGCCGTCTTTTGTTGCCCTACGATCACCGTGGGTGATTAAGGACGTCAACGCGTGGGAAGCCATTTTAGCCCCGAGCCTAAACCCATCGAGTCAAACTAAAACCTATGCCTAGGTGTAACTAAAGTATCATGATCCATCCTCATGCTTGATGATTTTCTTATGCCTACGTGTTGCGTGTTTGACTAACCTACTAATTCAGAAACCCTAGCATTAGGTGTCTCTTTAGGTGCACTTTTGGGTACTAACTTGTGTCCCCCCTCCCGTCTTCAAAAGTCATCCACCAAGTGTGTCGATGACACTAGTCGCTTCTCTAAATGGTCATTGCATGCTTTAGCCAAACAAAACAAAACAAAACAAAAAAGAGACAGTCTCGTCTGTAAGAGTCTTTGACTTTCCACAAAAAACAAACAAATTCTTTTCTCCCTTTTTGCAAGTCAAGAGTCGTTCTTTTAGCAAATATATCTTTGGCATAAGCACGTAACGATCCGAGCGGTCATGTCGAGGCAAACTTTGAGGGTCTTCCCCCCTTTTTTCTTTTTATTTCAAAGCCTTTCTTTTGAGTCATGTGCTAAGACCCCTCCCCCCTCGTTCAGGATAGGGGACCGAAAGAGAAAACATGGCCCTCCGTTGTGGACTAGAACACCGGGTCCAAGGTTGATACGTCAGACGTCCGATCCTGGAATACAAACATACTCACTTCCTTGGTCCGACGAAGCTACACTAACACCCGATATGGCACCCGATGCACCGCCCGAACCAACCCTCACCCAAGTGGTCGGTGAACTCCAACATTTGAGCAACCGGCTCACCAACATTGAACTTAGGGAAGGCACTCCACCTCCCGAAACTGAAAAGTTCAAGAC
Source organism: Mesembryanthemum crystallinum (assembly GCA_030267885.1). NCBI lineage: Eukaryota > Viridiplantae > Streptophyta > Magnoliopsida > Caryophyllales > Aizoaceae > Mesembryanthemum > Mesembryanthemum crystallinum. Next base: position 8,628 of record BSSO01006621.1, read on the forward strand.
CCTCACATCAAAGCTAGCTCATCTCGAGAAGGTCATTTCTAAGACTCAAATCTTTAATGACTTCATGATCAACAACGAGAGAGTGACCCCTAACATTCAGGGCACCCTTCCAACCAAGTTCTTTATGTCGGAGGTTCCACTCTTCAAAGGCACCGACAATCTGCAAGATCATCTCTGAGCATTCACCACCGCACTTGGTCTAAGGGGAGTGGACAAATCTCTCTATCTTCACATCTTTCCCTAAACTTTGGATACTTCCGTCCGAAGTTGGCTCTTCAAACTGGAGCCACAAAAGGTCCAACAATGAGGAGAATTGATCGCCATCTTCCTCGCTCGATATGCCGACAATGTGGTCCCGGCCATGACTTTAAGAGAGATAGAAATCACCAAGCAAGAAAACAATGAAGGCTTTACTAGCTTTGTCAAGAGATGGAGGAGTAAGGTGGTGGAAATAATTGACCGCCCTACCGAAAGGGACCAAGTCCGCCTTCGCATCCGCAACCTTCAACCAAAGTACCATGAGCCTTTGAAGTATCAAACTATTAGCACCTACGCTCAAATCAATGACGTAGGCGTGCTCATCGAAGATGACCTCTTAGCCAACAAGGAAAAAGGGAAAGCTACATACAATAGCAACACAAAGAAGTACAACCCAACTCCCCTAGCTAATGAAGTCCACGCCACCTCCGAGAGTCCCGAAAGAAGATTCCAATACACCCCTATTGGTATGACTTATGCCCAAGCTCTTGAACGTTCGACTAGAAAGGGGATCCTCTCTCCCATTGAACCTACACCCGATACTCCCGAAGACAAGAGAACTCGGTTTTGGGATGTCAACGCCTTTTGCAAGTACCATCGAGGTAGGGGACATGACATTGAGGATTGCATCGCCCTTAAAAAAGAGAATTCAAACCCTCATTGATGATGGGACCATCCCACTTCCCAAGGTAACTCCTCCTCCTAACAACAAAAGCAACCCCTTGGGAGCACTCCGCATCTCGACCAATCATGCCAGCTTCGACCCTTCAAAGTGGACCATACCAATCCACGAGGTTGTTCCGTCCTACCCCGTTGACTACTTCGATGACATGGTAGCTGGAATATGGGACAGTGACGACAATAAAGAAGAATGGTAAGTCAATCATGTTAAAAAGGAGAAAGAGTGGTATGAGCTCTCCGATGACGAGACCGCTCCTATCCAACACCTCACGAGATCAGGGTGAGTCTACCAAGCACCGACTCTGCAAGACAAGGATCCTCTTCAAGTTAACACCAACAAGGCCAATTCGGCACCCCTTTTTGAGCCTCTCCGAGAGGATGACGGACAAAGGCTTTTAAAGCAACTCCAAAAGAGGAAAACTGACATCTCCATTTGGCAACTCATCACTACTTCACTAGTACATCGCAATACACTCTTGGATGTACTCAACAATGCTACCATCTCACCTCAAGCCACCCGTTAAGTGTAATACCCCAAATATTTCTACATTATTTATTAATTATTTCAAAGGATTATTTGAAATTATTATCGTTGAATTATACGATAATTCTCCTTTATGGATTTTATTTAAATTATTTGATTTATTTGAATTATGAGATTTAATAATAAATATTAAATTCTTATAATTAGTTATCTAAAGAAATTGAGAATTATGTTGTTTAATTGTTCAAAATGAGTTTTATTGGATTTAAAGGGCTTAATCCTTATTTAATTAAATTGGGCTTTTGAAACCCGATTAACTTAAGAAGAGAATTGGATTAGAAAGTATTGGCCTTAGGATCAGGCTTAGGTCAACTAGGGAAGCCCTAGTCAACCCCGATGTCTATATAAGGAACCCATAGGGTTCATTATTCACTTTACAATCCCCTCAAACTCTCTCTCTAGGTATTTCACTTTCTCTCTCTAGAATTTCCCTCTCCCTCTCCTTAGCTGAGTTCCATGGCCATGTAGGGCCAAGTTGGGCGGCCATGGTGGTCAGAGAAGGGTGGCACCGCCCATCTTCTCTCTCTTCTCTGTTCTCTTTCTTTCTTTCTTTTCTTCTTTTCTCTCCCTTTCGTGTGCCCCACCTTGTTTTTGCGCCGGTGACCGAGAGGCCACCGCCCACCTGACGCCAGCCCAGGGGCCGTGGCGTGGGTCTTCTGGTGGTGGTAGCGGCGTGGAGCGCCAGCCCCAACCCCTTCGCCCTCTTTTTCTTCTCTCTCTTTCCCACGCGTTCTCTCTCTCTCTTTCGGCCATGTGTGGCTGTCGCCCAGCCTTGGGCTGGCGGCGGCAGACGTCAGCCGACCACCGCCAGCCAGTGGGATGGTGGTGGTGGCGCGTGGTGATGGTGGTTGTTGGTGCTTGTTGGTTGTTTTGGTATGTTGGTTTTCTTGTTGAATAAGTTAGGATTTTTGTTTTTGAAAATTAATTGTTTTGATTTTATTTTCAGTAAATATTTGATCTTTTAATTCTGAAAATTAATTTCAGTAATTAGAAGTTATAAAATTTTGATTTTTATAATTTCTAAATTCTGGAAATATTTATTTAATTTTCAGATTTGAATTTATTTTAAAAAGGTTGTATTTTGGGTGTTTTTGGTGAAATTGAGAACTTTCTAATAATTGATTTAGGAGTGGTAAATTTTCCCTAATCATCTAACCCTATTTAGAGAGTACTAATTTCTATAAATTGTTGAAGTTGAATTTTCAAAGGTTTCCTATTTTAATTAGGAAGGTTTTTTTTTTAGAGTTTCCTATTTCTATTGGATTCTTTTTAGGAAATTTCCTATTTTCAATTATGGGAAGATCTTTATTCCAATTTTCAAATTACATTTTTATAAGTTATTTAATTATGGAAATTCATTTATATTTTCATAATTAATCTTTTAGGAATTTTAGTTATATTTCCTTTCTTAATTAATTAGGTTTTCAATTCCTTTACTAATTAGGAATTATTCTTTTTGTAGCAAATCTCGAGCGAGCGACTTAGGACTTCGTGCTAGGGACTTTTCTTTGTTTAGGAGCGTTTACAAGGTATTGCACATGCCTTCTCTCTTACAAATCCGTTGCATAATTTATAGTATGCTAGAAGCATGTTTTTGAATTAAGTGATTAGCATGAGATTATATGCTTGATTTGTTTATGCATGCTTAA